>QGOB01001032.1:0-42659 GCA_003313055.1 Termitomyces sp. MG145 | reverse complement strand
CAATCTCAATCTATTCTCTTGCTTCTCTCTCTCTCTGGTTTCATCTCTCGTCTCTCGTCTCTCGTCTCTTGTCTCTCGTCTCTCGTCTCCATGCCTCGTTCCGTTCTGTGACTCATTTCTCCTTTCCGTTTTCTCTCTCTGTTTCCTTACCTGTCCCCCCTGCTTCCATACTCCCTTACCCGGAGCACTTTCTACTTTGCGCGCGTTACTACTCGTACCCCGGAGCATCCGGACTTCCCCCGGACCATTCGTAGCTGTACCCGGAGCTTCTGCAAAGCCCCGGACCGTACTTAGCCTCCCGAGCTCGCCTAGTAAGGACTCGCCAGTGTAGCTGAGCCCCCGTCATCAGCGGGACCTGACAGCTATCCAATAGTTCTTCATGATTATTGGGTGTGTCTTCATTGTCTAATTTCCAACATCCTTAAATGGTCAGTGTCAATATCAAAAGCATTGGTTGAGATAGGGATGTGTTTGTGGGTGAGGTAAGGGACTAAATGGAAGTTGCCATTTCCAGGATAAATGAAGGGTCTCCTAGATTTTTGACTTCATAAGCTTGCGCTAATTTCTGCTTTGCTAGAGTTGCTCCAACTTTCATAGTTGATAACCCAAAAGTATTGTTGTTGAAAGTGTTTGTGATGGTCACTTCAGTTCCCTGCCGCCAAGAGCGGATGCATGGGTCCGCATGGGACTGTATGTAGCCTGACTCTGCATATGCCCCATCCAGAGTCCAATACCAATTGAAACCACCTTGCATCAATCCATAAATGGTTTTCTGAAGTCTTGCTAATTTCCGGGATCATATGTAGCCTAACTCTGCATATGCCCCATTCAGAGTCCAATACCAATCAAAATTGCCTTGCATCAATCCATAAATGGTTTTCCAAAGTCTTTCTAATTTCCCCTCCCCTCCCAGGAAACCAGGTGGTAGTTGCATGTACACTTTGTGTTCTGGGATGCTGTTCAAGTATGCCAAAATGAAGTCTACTTGCCATATTTCAAGCTCCTCCTGCACTGCCAGTGCAGCTGACATCCTAAGTGACTTGAGACATACCACTGTGGCATATGTTTCATCAAAGTCTTCCCCAGCAACCTGCAAGTATCCCTTAGCCACTAAGCATGCTTTTTGTCAAACAATTTCTCTGTCTGCATTGAACTTATTTGCATACACCCACATGCAGCCAATGATGTTCTTATTCTTTGGCACTTTGTTTTTGTCAACCAGCTCAAACACCCCATGATCCTTCATCATCTGGAGCTCTTTGTCTATTGCTGGTTTCCACAGGTGAGGTTGCTTCATTGCTTCTGCAAACATCTTTGGTGTTCTCATAGAGTCATCGCTGTTCTGTCTCATTTCTAGACAGGTATCCATATGGTCCCTCTGCCATGAGTGCAGTTTGGGGGTCCCCTCCCACAGCCCAATCCTCCTCCTCACCACGTGCTTCCCTCTCCCTCTGCAATGTTTCCCTTGCCACAATCAATGCAGGAATTTGTTTGGGTAAGTCTTGTTGATAGGAGTTGCTGGGGTTCAGTAACTTGTGGAGGTGCATTTTGTCTGGCAGGTACAAGTGCATAGTCATTTTCAGGGTTGGTCTCAGAGGTGGTTGGGTGGAGAGGGCCACTATCTGGATGGATTCTTGGTGCCACAGTGATGCGCTGACTTGCCACCTAGCTGCCATGCAGGAAACAACCAACAAGACCAGCTAGATAGGGATAGCTAGCAAGTAGTAGCATTACATGTGTGTGAGAGGAGTCAAGCAAAGTCCCAGAAACCCAGTAAGGAGTTGTGAGGTCAGAGTCGGTAAGGAAGTGAGAGAGAGCGGTAAGAGATAACAGTGCAGCCATTAGTGTTGCTACCGAATTGCAGTGGTTTGAGAGATCTATGAAGACCCAGAAGGTTGTTAAGGAATACAGAAGGAGTTAACAGAAATGTACGAGTTGCTAACCATAGGCACTAGCATTAATGAAGCCTTAGGTGAAATGAGGGCGCCCATATGAAGGCAACGAGTGCTAAGTTTAACAATACCATTAAGCTGAGCTCGGGAACAGAAGGAGACTGGACTGGGTAAGCCCAAATCAGCCGTTAACAAAGCAAGAGTGAGAACAAGATCTTAAGCATAGTCTGAAACAGGGACTAGACTCTGGTACAATTTGATAATGTTTAGCTACTGACAGGACAGTATTTATAGGTGCATAAGGAAATAAAAGGGGAAATTGGTAAGAGATAGTAAGCATAGTGGTCACATGTGATAGCGCATGTCAGGGGCCGCTATTGAATAGGAAAATTGTAAGTAATATGATAAAATCTGTAAGTAGATTGAGAAAGAAAAATAGTGAGTGAAAATCATTTTATGATTGATCGTCGTTCACCAGTCGGGGGCCATAGAGAGGGGGGCTGGATTGTCCAAGGTTGGCTCGGTTGTTAAGGGAATGGTTGGTAATGGTTGGTGTTGTTAATGGTCGGTCAATAGTGGTCATGTGCTGAGGTCATGTGCTTGGTTTGACTTGTCAGTGTCAGGCAGCCAGCGCTGACTGGGTCGTATCATCTCCCCTTGACTGAGAAACTGACTATCCCCAGTTAAAAGCAAATCCTCGAAGTCTTGTGATTGTTAATCGTGGTCTGTGTGGGGGGTCTTGGTCCGTGTGCCATACCAAAAACCATAAATAATTTCAGTGACTCTTTGGACTTCAGCTCAGCACTTCTTAACATGTCGACTCCTGGCTTTTTCAACTATTCCACCACCTTTGCACACTTTGTGGCTGTGCAAGAGTTTCTTGAGAAGGTGCCCAAGGTGCTCAGGATAGGGTGCATGCTCCTCAGGACCAATCCACAGTTGGCAGTAACGTCAATATTGTCAACCTACTTGCATTGGTTTGAGTTGGCTGGCAGCAGTGGTGTCACATGGGCAGAGCAGGAGGCAGTCAGGGAGGAGTGCCAGGCTTTGTATGCCCAATACTGACAGGAGGCCCGGATGAGGCCATTTAAGAAACATTTCATAAGTTTTTTTGTTTGTTAACAGTCTACTGGTATGCTAACACTTGCATCAAGAGTGAGCAGCTGGCAGGAGAGCTGGAGGTGGAGGAGGTCACACAGGCGTCAATGATGGTAAGCATTAATGATATTGCTAAGCAACTTAGCAATGTTGTTAAGGTATCTGTTGGCTCTTCTTGGAACTGTCTTTTGATGAACAGTTCTTTTTCCAGCACCCACCCAAGGATCCAATGGCATCAGCCAGTACAAGGACAAGGAAGGACCAGTGCAAAGGGTTGAGTCAGCAAGGAGGAGCAGCCAGTAACGCTGGAGTGGAGTTGCCAGCATTACCGCAGACTCCAAAGACTCCAAGGCAAGGGGCCAGTACAAGGCCAAGGACAATAACAATTCCCAAGGTAAGTTCCCTGGCTTTTGTTTTGGTTGGAAAAGTATTAACGGCAACTGGTAATGAAGGGCAAAGAGTGTGCAGGAGAAAATGACAATGAAGAAGAGCCAGTAAGAAACTTGTTCAGCAGCATTTTGATTAGGTGTTAACAGCTTTCCTAGACTCCTTCATGGAAAGGCAAGGGCAAGAGGAGGCTGGCAATTAGCAATGATGAGAGCAATGAAGAGGTAAGATTTTCCTTTTGTTGTTAACGGTTTTTGCTATGCTAACGGTTCCCGTTCAAAGTTTGTGCTGCCCACCTCCTTTGACAACTGGGAGTTGAAGAGGTTGCTGCGTGGGCGCTTGCCCTTGACAGTCCTTGATGCAGGAGCAGGCACAGGGGAGTGGGTTGGCAGGAAGGAGAGAAAATTGGCGGCCCCTGCAGCAAGGGCAGCGTTCCAGGAGCGAGTTGGGGTGGTAAGCATTTCTTTGTCATTCCTTAACAATTACTGGTCTAACAGTTCTTGTGGTAGTGCAATGGCTGCTGGGCCATTAACAACCCAGAGGGGTGTTGATATTCTACAGGCACCTTCCCTTGCTACCGATGCAATGAGGGGAGCAAGGGGTGCTTGGCGAATGGCCAATCATTGCGGGGTTGTTGTGGGGGTCACAAGGGGAAGAAAGCAGAGAACATGGCCTTGGTCAAGGCTGCCAGAGAGTACTTGGAAGTGCAACCAGAGATAGCGGCAAGTGGCGGGACATCTGCCATTAAGAAGGCAACTCTCTTCCTGCCTACAAGACAGGAGGGCACGGTAGTAGAGGGAACTGGCAAGGGGAAGGGACTAGTAAGGAGCCAATCGGTAGTGGAGTTGAGTGGAGACGAGGTACCAATGCCCGCTAAGAACTCTAAACAGCGTTGGATGGAGTTGGGTGATGAAGGAGTGGCCAAGTGGTTGCAAGAGGTGACTCCTGCAGAAGAGAGAGCAGCGGGAGACAGGGCCAGTGGAAAGTTGGTAGGTGGCTGGTCTGCGGGGCTGTGAGGCTTTTGCTAACAGTTGGTTTGTTACTGTCAGGCCAGTAGAGACGGAGACTCCAGAGGTTGAGATGGTGGGCAGAACGGGCCAGGAAACAATGACAAAGTTGGTAAGTGACCTCCTTTTAGCGGCGGATTGTTAGCATTAATGGCTTCTTCAGCCATCTGACTTCAGGACTCCTCCTTGACAGTTGGTCAAGGAGGAGGAGATCCAATAGTTGGGCAAGGACTTACTTGTCCCGCTCCCCTTTGATCCTTGGGGTGACTTGGAGCAGTACTGGTCTAGAGCGGCGGAGATCTGTTGGCTGATGGGAAGGGAGATGGTGGTGGTGGAGAACAATCTGCAGGCAGCATGAGCTCAGTTTAGCTTGTTGATGCGGGTGCAGGGCGCCCTTTTATGGTACCAGGATGACTGCAACACCTTTATTGCATGGCAGTCAGAGGTGGGGGTGACAGAGGAGTATTGGGGAGAATCAGGTGATCCGCCAATCCCGATCAATGATGACTTCACCTCTGATAGCTCCTAAAAACAAATTTTTATTTTAGTTTTGTTTTATCCATGTCACAGACTGACCCCCTTAAGGGGTCTTTTAAATAAATGATTTCTTGGAGTCTGGCCTGACTGCTAAGATAGCGGTCTGAGAAAGGTGAAACAAGTCAAGGGGTAAGGTGGAAGATTGAAGTGAAAGAAATAAATGGGTAAAAATAAACACTCAGTAGATCATCATGACACTTGTGCAATGTTGCTTAATGACTGCATCTTAACAAAAGGCAGGTGGGGAACAGTGGTAGCAAGTTAGAAAGGATAAGTAAAGGGCTTAACGGTGGACATGTTTGTTGGAAAGCGTAGGTAGAAAGAATGTCTCTAGAAAAAGTGTAAGTAAAATGACAAGAGAAACAAAACAATTAGAAATGAGGGCTTATCAAAAGCTGTTACAGTTTTTGGGGTTTTAACAGTGAGTGGGGGTGGATAAACGGTGTTCTTCTAGTCTTCTTTGATGTTATGGTCCAATGGTTCATCAGGATTAAGGGAGTCTTCATTGTCTAGTAGGTTTCTTCTAGCATTCTTAAATGGTCAGTATCAATGTCAAAGGCATTGGTAGGGAGAGGGATGTGTTTGTGGGCAAAGTAAGGGACTAAGCAAAAGGCGGCTACTGGTTGGTGGAGTACTGATCCATCCAGTTTGCAGAGAATGTAAGTGCCTCCTTGGTTATGCAAGATTACCACTAATGGTCCTAGGTATCAAGGCCACATCTTCTTGTTATGGGTGACTTCAATTTGTGTATTCCTCATCAACACTAGGTCTCCTTGCTTGAAGTCATAGTCTCAAATTGTAGTGGCATGCTCTTGTTTGAAACGGAGAGCAGCTAACCAGCGGCATGAACATGGTGTCAATATAGATTTTGCTGAAGAGAGCGGCGGGGGTAGCAATGGTAGGCAGTATGAGAACTTTGGTCGTTTGGTGAATTTGGCAAATGTGGCACAAGCGGATGTACCAAACAATATCAGCTGCTACCTGGGGCCATCAAAATCACTCTAGCAGGGCAGCTCTTGTAGCAAATAGACTGCAATGTCCAAGGTCATCATGCATAGCATGTAGGATGTGAAGTTGTGAGTTGGCCGGTGCTTGTGTTCACTGTTACAATTGTGCCACCAAAGTTTGCCGTTAGCGAGGAAGAAGCTGCTAGCATAGCAAAGGAAGGTAGCAAGGGCTTTGTCATTATGGCCCAGCGTTTGCTTGAAGTTGGTAAGCCACTGCTTGATGAGTTGAACTCTTTTGTCGCTGGCAAGGGCCTTGAGGGAGCGAGGGATGTTGTTGTAGAAAAGGGGGTCAGTAATGAGTGGAATCAAGACTTTGGTAAGGGGAACGGTATTGTTAATGAAGGTTGCTAAAGTTGGAAGGTAATGGACAAATGGGGGTAAATGAGGGGCAGTAGAGGCTGAAATGGATGAGGGCAGTCAGTAACTGAACATGGTGCATGAACCCATGCATATGGTCCACCCAATCTTCAAAGATGTCATTGGTATTGTCTGGGGGAGGGTCAGTAGGCTGTAGCAGTCATCTCAAAAGTCCATTGGGTCCATGGAAGGTTCCCTTAACATGTACAAGCTTGAAGTGGAACACAAGGATAGCCATGATCCAGCAGTTCATACTAGCTGAGGGCTGAATGTCAGGGTTCTGCAGCATACCCTTTAATGTAGTGTGCATCAACTTTAATAATAAGGTTCCTAATGCCTAGGAGGTACATGCGTAGTGCCTGCAAGGCTTAGTACAAACCATAAAGCTTGAGCTTGGGCTGACTGAAGTGAGCTTTGTATTTGTTAAGGGTAATTGCAGTTGTTGGTAGTACACTGGCAAAGGTAGAAATTGACCGCTATGTAGGAAGTGTTGACCATTAAGATAATGGGGTTGTCGGATTTGTAATCAATAGGAATGAGGGATTTAGCATTGTGCAAGGCCTTGACAAGGTCTTTCTGGGCGTTAAGTTGGTCAGGTCCAAATTTGAAGGGAACTCCAGTGTAGGTGAGCTTTGTTAGGTGATGGGTGCAATGGGCAAAGTTCTTAATGAACATCCAGAGGACTCCAATGGTACCTAGGAAAGCGTGGACTTCAGTTAACAACTGGCAAGGGCTCCAGCAATCCAATAGTGCTAAACAGTTTTTGTCAGGAACTCGGCCATTAGAGGTCCAAATGTGGCCAAGGATCTTGAAGGTAGGCACACAAAGGACTAGCTTATGACCAGAGAAGGTACCACTACAGTACTTCATTTGCTGAAGGACATGGTTCAAGAGTTCAAAGAACTTCCAAAGTGCTAAGCAAATGTTAGGGTTGTCGGGATGCTTAGTGGGTGTGCTGTTAATGAGCTTCCAGTCCTTTGGGCCTTTGATGCCAATGTCATCAATGAAGCTGAGTGCATTATGGGGGATTTTGGGCTGGAGGATGTAGGTGACATTGTCATGGAAGATGGGCACAGCATTAGTCCATCCCATTGGGAGCGTTACTAAATGGAGAGTGCCAAACGGTGTCTGGAAAGTTTTTAAGTTGTGGGAAGCGGGATAAATAACACGTTCATTGTAGCCAATGTAGAGGTTGAGGGTAGTGCCAAAAATGTGGCCAGCAAAGGATTTGTCAATGTGGTCGGGGAAAGGGGGAACACCAGAATCGTGGATTGTGACTTGGTTTAACTGTTTGAGACTGTGGACTAGGCAAAGTTTACCGTTTTTCTTCAAGACACAGAACCAGTGGGACCAGTAAGCAGAGTTTGAGGGTTTGTAAATGCCTGCTTGGATTTTGCTATGAATGATCTTGCAGATCTCCTTTTTGAGGCCTGGCAGTATTGTTTGGTTATGCTGAACCCAAGGGACGTGCGGGACAGTTGGTATGTGAATGGGAGGCATTGCAGGGATTGGGAGATTTTTTGGGAAGAAAAACCCATTAGAAAGATGTCAAATAATTTCTAATTAGTTTTTCTCATGTATTACATAAAATTTATTTTGAGAAACAAAAAAGAAAAAGTTAAACAATTTCAATGCTTTTCCTTGAGGAAAACAATTTCTTTTTCTTTTGATTTTTCCTAAGATACAGATTAAAAAAATGAATAATGTTTCTAGTCTTTTTCTAGAGAAAAACATAATGTTTATCTTAATGTGTTTCTTTGTAAACATTTGTCATATTTCTTTCAAGTAGTTCTCAGGTAAAATCCTTTGTTTTATTGGAAAAATTTAATGTCTTCCAAGTTTTATCAGAAAAATTTAATGTCTTCCAACTATTTCTGATAAAACAAAGGATTTTACCTGAGAACTACTTGAAAGAAATATGACAAATGTTTACAAAGGAAAACATTAAGATAAACATTATGTTTTTCTCTAGACAAAGACTGGAAACATTATTCATTTTTTCTATCTGTATCTTAGGAAAAATCAAAAGAAAAAGAAATTGTTTTCCTCAAGGAAAAGCATTGAAATTGTTTAACTTTTTCTTTTTTGTTTCTCAAAATAAATTTCATGTAATACATGAGAAAAACTAATTAGAAATTATTTGACATCTTTCTAATGGGTTTCTCTTCCTGAAAAATCTCCCAATCCCTGCAGTGAGGGAAGAAGTAAGGTTGTAGGCTCCAAGCGAAGGTGTTTTGTTGCTTAGTGACAAGGTCCACAAGTACATTAAGCTCATCTTGGGTAAGAAAGCTGGTATCATGTTTCTTAACAAAAGTCACTTTGCGGTCTTTGGTAAAGTGAGGAGTTGGTAAGAAGGGAGGGGGATTAGGATCAAGCTTGGGTATGTTTGATAAGGGGTTGCCAAGGATGTGTTGTTTGATTCGGAAGTCTTTGCTAACGTGGCTAGTGACAGGCTTGGTCTTCAACGTGACTGGCTTATATTTCTTCTTGACTTGGACTCCTTTGCATTTTGGCTCAGCGGCAGTGTAAACAGCTGGGAAGAGGATGTTAATGTAAATGGGGGCTGAGAGGGTATTGAGCATTCCAGATGCTTGGCCAAGAATCAAGCGATAAGAGAGACTAGTGGAAACAAAATAAGAGCGCAGCAGGATAATGGTCTCAGTAAGGTCACTAGTGGTTGCATATAAATAAGCAAGGGAGAGATTGTTGGAAACTGTTTTTGGGTTTTCTAATATTTTGGAGTCAAGCAAAGTATGTGATTGCACTATAACAGAGTGCTTTTGGTGGTTGTATTTGAGGACAACTGCTAAGTCTTCCTCAGAGTTGTTAACCATGAGGGTGGTGGCAAAAGCAATGAGTGGCAAAAGCAATGAGGCAGTCCTGCACTATACTTGGGCTGAACCTTTTGTTGCTTGTGCTGACTGCAGAGAAACATAGGGATGGTGCAACAAAGTCCAGTATTAGGGTCCATTATTGTTATCATGGTTTCCGTTTTGCTAAGGGTGTCAACAGTACTCTTGGTTAAGACATTGAAGGGGTGACCAAGCAGAATATCATAAGCAGGGGAATGTAGAACATGGATCTGAAGGTATAGCGTGATACTGCCAACAGTGCAAGGGACGTTACAAGCTAGACTGAGGGATTTGTCCATAGTACCATTAGTGCTCTGCATATTCAGAATGATGCTAGGGTCATAGGAGATACCAAGATAGTTAGCGACTTCAGCAGACATGGAGATGATCTGGGAGCCGCTATCGGCTATACACTTGATTTCCTTGCAGTTATCAACCAAGAGCATGATGGACCGGATTGCCTGAGATTCCTGAGCAACCATTAATGTAACCGGCTCCTTGCCAGGCGGTAGCTATTTGATGTATGCTTCCACTGAGTCTATCAAAGTGACTTGGGCTCTAGCAGCATTGGCAAGTAGAGAGTCAGTAGCGGGGGTGTCATTAAGGGAAAAGGAAGGCAGGGCATTGTCAAGGATGTTGGTAGACTCTTGGAAAGCAGTGATGTTAGGAGGCGTGGTTTGTTTAGGCATAACTGCATCTCTGAGCTGATTACAGATGTTGTTCAAGAGAGAGCAGAGTTTGCTGACAGAGATGGTAAGCTTGGTCTGAAGCATCCAGTCAAATACCTGCTTGGACTGTTCAATATTGTAGATGGGGGCTGTACTCCAGTAAGCAGCATCAGGGCATTTATCCAGAGCACCAAAGTTTTGATTGGTCAGAGGCTGATAGTGTAGTACTTGGGTAAAGCAAGATACTGTAGTTCTGGGGCTTGGTAGTAAATCACACTAAACCGTTCTAATGCGACGAGTTTTTGTATTTAAATTTATGTAAGTAGTTTCCTGACTTATAAGTCTGAAAACTAAAGTAGAGGTTTCTTAATGAAATCCAGCCTAAGTGATTCACTCCCTGGGAACCACCGAGCCTTTATCCACTAATTGCCTGTTGGTTCTAATCTATTTCTACTCTATTTATACTGTTCTAATGGGTGCACAGACCATCTTTCCATGTGACTTGAGAATTCTATAAGTAGATTACTATATCCCTTTTCCATTGAATTCCCTTGAAACATGGCCTATTTTCCGTCCATCCGCCATGTTCCATTACCAATAAGTTAATTGATAACCCTTTCCTGCATAGAACATGATAGACTCATGAAGAATTTCTGAAGTTTCACTGTTTCCATGAAACATTCATGTTCTGAGGAGGGAACAATAACATCGGTCCCTCCTGCTGCCTCAAGACCTAATATTCTGTCCCTTCCACCTATCCCTTCATATTCCATGACTTCTGATGTTTCTGGGGCTTGCCTGACAAGTCCTAGAGTCACCATATTCCAGAGTTCTTCCACTTCCAGGAAAACATTCATGTTTCTTGGAAGGACATGAATGTACTTGTTCCAGCTGTTTGAAACATACTAGGAACATATTCATCCGATGCCCTTCTTTCTAACATTTATATTTCCATGTAGTCCGATGTCCTGACTTTTCCTGAGCCAGCCCTTTTCCTTCTGTCCTCTAGAGTATCTGATAGTTCCCCTTGTTCTGACATACCAAATACTCTCCTGAACCCAGAGCTTTCCCCAGCTCTTCCTAAGTCTTCCTACTTCGTTCCCTATGTTTCCTGATCTTCCTTTGATCATTATTGATCCATCCCATTCATTCTGGTGGCAACCACATTTCCTCTTTTGATCATCTTTCCTTATGGGTCTTTCCCCTAGTCAGAATCATTCCTAAAATTCTTTCTCTTTGTTCCGGACTATTCCCCCTTATTCCTATGGTTCCCCTCTTTCCTTCTTTGCCTATTTTCGATGATTTGATATTCCGGACCTTCCTATCTTTTTATTCCATGGAGTAAGATGTCAGATTCTTTGATTATCTCTTGATTAGAGATATCTGGCAGAGATCTGCTATGTCCACCATTCCAGCAATAATAATCGATATTTAATTGCCCATTTTTCGTCCCCCTGCCTGTCAGAATACTCTATTATTTTAATAGCCCTTCAGCAATGTGAACTATTTAAGTGTTCCCATGTTTTCCAGTTTTTGAGGAGTTGTCTGCCTGTTATGCCTGGAGTTTTCAGCACATAGTATGGTTTGTTTTAACCAGGACTTATGACTTTAGACATAGAGTCATATCAATAGCAAGACAAGATACCAGAATAAGGGTGAACAGGGGGATTGACCATGGGAGCATTGCAGTAGCACAGGCAACTCCACTCCTGCACTACTGACAGTGCCTCCCTGCCAGCTTGAGCCTTCCCCATGGTACTCCTTTGTCTTCCAGCCAGCTGATGCCAGCAGATCCTTGATCAGGTGCTGAAAGAAAAATTGGTCATCATAATAAAGTTCTTCAAAAAGCTAAAAGGAAACTTAACAACATCACTAAGCTCTCAGTGATACTATTAGTGCTTACTGTCATTGGAGCTGCCATCACATCCTCCACCTCCATCTTGCCCACTGGCATTTCACCCTTAACACAGCCTTTAATGTACTAGATCACTGTTAACAAATGAAAAGACTTACAAAATGCTTGTCAAAAGGCCTTATTCCAGGCCTCCCCCTTATACTGCATAGAGTGCCCAACACTCCATGCCAACCACCTCCTGCTCAGGCCATGTGATGCCTCTCCCACCTGCTAACTTGAACCAGTAAAGGTATGTTGACAAGATCGAGGTTACTGCCACTTGCAGGTTTGTTGGGAGAAGAGCACATCCCATTGCCAGAACTTTTGGCCCCTTCTCCAAGAAGTCCTGTGCCACCACCAGCCAGGCAAAGATGGTCATGTAATCAAATAAGCCAGGTGTTGACATTGGAGAAGATGAGATGATGAAGTCCAGAAAGTTGCTGGGATTCTTTTGTAGTTTTTGGTATGGTGCATGGACCAGGCACCCCCTGCACAGACCACAATTAATGATCACGGGACTTCAAGGATTTTCTTTTGACTAGGGACAGTCAGTTTTTCAGTCAAGAGGAGATGATACAACCTAGTCAGTGCTGGCTGCCCAACAATGATAAATCAAATGAAGCATGTGACATGGACATGTGACCACTACTGACTGACCCTTAATGATGATGACTGTTACCAACCATTACCAACAATTGCCTTAATGACTGCACCAACCTTGCACAATCCAGCCCCCCCATGGCCTCTGTGTGGCAGCCAATGATGAATTGTAACTGACCTTGTTAGCGCTAGCATCTACAGCTAGCTTCTTGTATATTTTTTGTCAAATCTCATCCCTTACCACTTAACAACCTTCTGAGTCTTCAGTCTCTATAGATCTTATCTCCCGCTACAAACCAGTGATATGACTCTCTGTCTAAAGTCATAAGTCCTGGTTAAAGCAAACCATACTATGTGCTGAAAACTGTAGGCATAACAGGCAGACAACTCCTCAGAAACCTGAAAACATGGGAACACTTAAATAATTCATATTTCTGGAAAGCTAATGAAATAATATAGTATTCTGACAAGGAAGGAGACAAAAAATGGACATTAAATTGTGACTGGAATAGTGGACATAACAGATCTCCTCGAATAATGAGATAATCAAAATATCTGACATCTTACTCCATGGAATAAAGAGATAGGAAGGTCCAGAATATGAAAGCATCAAGATTGGGCAAGGAAAGAAAAAGGGGAACCATAGGAATAAGGTAGAATAGTCTGGAACATGGATAAAGAATTTTAGGAATGATTCTGGCTAGGGGAAAGACCCATGGGGAAGGAGGACCAAAAGAGGAAATTCAGTTGCCACAAGAGTGAATAGGATGGATGAATAATGATTGAGGAAGGGCCAGAAACTTAGGAACAAAGTAGGAAAGCTTAGGAAGAGCTGGGGAAAGCTCTGAATTCAGGAAAGTACTTGGTATGTCAGAAGACATGAACTATCAAGTACTCTAGAAGACAGAAGGAAAAGGGCTGGCTCAGGAAAAGTCTGGACATCTGACCAGGTACATTCATAGCCTTCCTTGAACATGAATGTTTTTCCTGGAAGAAAAGGAACTCCAGAATATGGTGACTCTAGCACTTGCCATGAAAGGCTCAGAAACATCAGAACTCATGAAATATGAAGGAGAAGGTTGAAGGGACAGAATACCAGGTCCTGGGCAATAGCAGACAGTAGGAAGACTGGTGTTATGTTCATTCTCCCAGAACATGAATGCTTATGGAAATGTCAAAACTCCGGAAATACTTCATGAGTCTGTCATGTTCTATGCAGGAAGGGGTTATCAATTAACTTATTGGTGACAGAACATGGCAGATGGATGGAAAAATAGGCAATGTTTCAAGGAAATTCAATGGGAAAAGGAATACAGTACTATACTTATAGACTTCTCTAGTCACATGGAAAGATGGTCTGTGCACTCAAGAGAACAGTATGAATAGAGTAGAAATAGGTTATAATCAACAGGAAATTAGTGGATAAAGGCTTGGTGGTTCCCAGGGAGTGAATTGCTTAGGCTGGATTTCATTAAGAAACCTCTACTTTAGTTTTCAGACTTATAGTCAGGAAACTACTACATAACTTAAATATAAAAACTCATCTCATTAGAATGGTTTATTGCAATTTACTACCAAGCCCAAGAACTACAGTATTTTGCTTTAGCCAAGTACAACACCAGTAGCAACAGTAATGGCCATATTGTTAACCCATCCTTACTGCTATCTCCTTACCAACTCCAACTTCATACCTTAACAGGTCTCTGGAACTTTGCTTGACTCCTCTCACACACATGTAACACTACTACTTGCTAGCTACCCTATCTGGCTGGTCTTGTTGGTTGTTCCCTGCATGGCAGCTAGGCAGCAAGTCAGCATTTAACAAAGACCAATGAGAGTCAGACTTAACAATGCCATTAAGCCTGAAGACAAAGGAGAGTAGAGACTGGACTGGGTAAATGCAAATCAGCTGTTAGCAAAGTGAAGTGGGGACTAGACTCTGGTACAATTTGATGATGCTTATAGCTACTAACAGGGCAGTATTTATAGGTATGTAGAATGTAGCAAAAGGGGAAACTGGTAAGTAATAGTAAGTGTAGCAGTTGCATGTGATAACATATGATGGGGGCTGCTAGGCTATTGAATAGAAAAAGAAAAGAAAAGAAAACAATTATTGGAAGGCCAGTGAATGGTAGCATGGGTATGATCAATTGTCAGTCACCAAGTGGGGGCCATGGAAGGCTGGATTGTTCAAAGTCAACACAATCATTAAGGCAATTGTCAGAAATGGTTGTTGTCATTAAGAGTTGTTCAGCAGCAGTCATGTGTCCATGTCACCTGATTTGTCCAATTTATTGTTATCTGGCAGTCAGCACTGACTGGGTTGTATCATCAAAGACCCAGAAGATTGTTATGTGGTAAGGGCAAGGTTAAAAAATGTATCAGTTGCTAGCAGTAGCTGCTAGTGTTAATGAAGTTGGAACTAGGGTGCCTGGATGGCGCTTTAACAAAGACAAACAAGAGTTAGGCTTAATGACACTGTTAAGCCTAAAGACAAGGGAGAGGGAAGGAGACTGGGAGTGTTGGAGCCTCAAGAATGTGATTGGTGTGACAAGATACCATGATGTGACATCCAGGGCCAATATGGCCACAATTCTCAAAGAAACATATAAATACAAATCATATTTCTTGCCCTCAAATTCAAGAACAACATTTCATATATCAAAATGTGGTTTTTTTTCAAAACTATTATTATATTTTCAAGAACAACGTTTCATATATCAAAATGTGTTTTTTTTTTCAAGACTATTATTATATTTTCTTTGAGTGTATTTTGAAGAAGATCTTCTTGTATTTCTTTTCTCCTAGAACACAAAAATTTTTTCTCAGAATTCTCAGAAACACCAAAATTTTCCTGAGAAAAAAGAAAAACAAGAATGTTTTTCTAAGATACATTCAAAAGAAACATGATAATAGGTTTAAAAAATAAAGATATATGAAATGTTCTCCTTGAATTAAAAGTGAGAAACATGATTTGTCTTGATAATATGTCTCATGAGAAAAGGGAAAAGAAAAAGTATTCTATTTGCCCAAGATATACTATATGAACACAAATCATTTTATTGAACTGTTTCTCAATTTATTCAATAATTTCTACTTGAAAAAAATAAAAATAAAAACACGTTAAAAATGACATAACATGTCTTCAAATGAGGTTTCTCAAGGAACATACACAATTTCCTGAAGTGACAGTCCCTAGACACATACTTGCATGTTAACGTGTTATCTAGGTACATATGATATAGTCTGTTAACATGCTCTGAGAACACATACCTACGTGTTATCTAGGCGTCCAGTCAGAATTCCAACAAACATGAGTTCAAACAAGAGAGATATTTTGATATGATATAAGATAAATGACAAATACATACCTGAAGTTCAAATGAAAGAAATGTCTGAACTTCAGTGCATAGGTGTTTATATATCTAGATATATATCTGAAACAACTATGAATCAGAATGTAGCATGGAAGCATAACAGTCAAGGATTATGAGTAGAATATGTACTGAATGACATAGATATGAGCTAATCGTCGATTTCCTCGCCACATCTTCCTATCAGCCTGATGAAAGAAATGACTGGGGTCTATTCTATCGCAGAATTTGAGCATATCCTGACTCATTAATACACTTTTGTTGGGACAGATATTATAGTAGTTATATTTCATCCTGTTTTGCTTCAGTTCTCTGAAGAACACAGGATCAAACATTGTGGGACAACAGATCTCCTGCAAGAGGACTTGGCAGTCCATAAAGAAGATTATGAGCATCTAGTACACTATTGCTTGGCATGGTTGAATATTCCGAGGCCAACAAATCCATGCAGGGCGATTTGTTAGTATGTGCAGACATTAACGCACACGCAAACGGGGCAAGAGCCACTATTGACAACATGAAGAATGCAATAGAGATTGTAGAGCGAGGAGGAATTAGCTGCAAGCTTCATATTCATCAGCATCAACTACTCAAGAGCCACACAATCATTGAGATTGGACTGATGTCATACACTTCAAGAGCTTGAGAAATGTATCATTGGATAACACAAAAGTCAGCCACTCCAGGCAAGGTAAGGCATCGACAGGAGCCTCTTGATAATCTACACTCGAGACAAAGACTCGAGTCTCAATCTAGAGCTCGAAGTGCAGTGAAAGCATAGAGTGGCGTTAGAGACTTGGCAACAAAGCCCTTACGATGGCATGGCCAGTTCGAGGTTTGCAACGTCGTATCAGCCCTAGTGGCGAGGATGTCTAAGCTTTGATAATCCAGTCCGGGCTTCCTCCAGCTTATGTGTCTATCTTAAAATTGAATCCAGACTACATGCTCTGAGTATATACACCTTACGTATCTATCTATGTGTATATGTCAAGATGTACCATCCACAATCGCTGCTACCTGTTTGGTTTCAAAGAGATTTTATAGTCCAGTTAGAGGCCATTGTGTCGCAAGTCCTGCCTGTTCCAGGTGGCCCTGTACGCTAAAACATACACATTCGGAAATATAGTGTTATAGTATATTATCTATTGATTAATCACGGGTATACTGAAGCATTGAGAAGACAAAAAAAACAGCGACAAATGTTTATTCTGCATCAGTAACAAACTGATCCACCTCATTCAGAAATCCTGTCGTAGCAAAGAGGATGTTGATGTTGTCTGAGTCGGACAACGTAAGTCGCGACCGTGCAGCTCCGTTGTTCAGCTTTATGCGCTTGCTTCTGCGTTTTCCTTCATCTTCTGGATTTGTCCTAGGTGTTGGATCTTCAATACTCCATACATCTGTGGCATACCTACGTAAGGCAAACATTGGAATCAGCTCGTCGTTGGCAAAGCCTGTGATGATTGTTCCGGGAGTTAAACGCCTTGACATAGCCGCAACAGCTAGGGAAACATTAACACATCAGCAAAGCTAGCTGCAGATGCAGAGACAATGTCTCACAGATTTGTTGCCTTGCTGTATCATTGACATTTCCTGAATGTCTAACGACATGTGCAATATCTTTGAAGGCGCGTATGGTGTTGTTATTCGGCTTCTGATAAAGACCTTTGACGACACCTTTGACGGGAAATATAAATTCAATGATTCCACCCCACAGCTCCCCTTCAAGGAAGAATCCTGCTTCGCCCAGCCGTCCAAAACTTGTATTAATGTCAAGATTGTTTCCATACCAGTCCATGTATCCCCGGAAAGTGGCCTATCAAGTGGGTCGAAATGTAACCAATGCGCCATTTCATGCAACAGGGCATTGAACATCAGGTACCTAAGCTGTATATCGAGGATAGTGTCGTTCTCTAGAGATCTATGAGTCATCAACTACATTTTATTAGAACCAGAGTTGCTCACTGGTCTGTTCAAGAGAAGACGATAGTTTTGAGCATACAAAAACTCTGTCTCTCAAGCTCATATCAGCCATGGCAATAGCATCATTCGCTGGTGAAAACTCCAACAATGTCAGAGTCGGACGATTGGACTGCAGATTTGTGATACTTTTCTGCATTGTCTGCTCAAGAGCTTCCTGATTAGGATTCGACTGATCCTTCATCATTTTATGAAGAACTGCCAGAATATGTGCTTGATCTGAATCCAGCAACGTGGCCATGACATGCTCCCAAATAATTATGGTTTTGGGAGCATAAACATGATTGGTTTTGGCTTCTATGTATGCCGCGGCGTTGGTAGGGTCTGAGCGCCACACAGAGAGGTAGCCATCGCCTAAAGGTTCTTTTCTTGACGGTGCTGAGGGCCTTTCGTAGGGTTGTCTCTTGGTGGTCATGACAGGGCAGTATGAGATCTGTTCGTGTCGAGGTTTGTTAAAACGAGTTCAATGCGGTTGATGAAAATCAGGGAAGGAATCTGTCTATTTATCTTGGAATCCCGAGACCCACTGTGATTTTTCGGTAATTAGCTGTAATCACCGGACAATAACGCTGTAGTAATGATATTTCTGGTTGTTGTTTTACCAAGTACAAAGGCATCTCATTCGTTGTTTTTTCCAAGTATAAAGATGATTTGTGATCTTAATCCAGACAAAAGGTTGCTTGGAAAATAAATGTGAAACCATATCAACGGGGTATAACTAGACCAATTGTCGACGTGAAGAAAAAATACTCATGTTTGGTTGGTTGGACAAATGAACAAAAACACGTTACCAAGGGTCCAAATGCTATCTGGTTGTCCTGCCTACGGACACCTGCACAAAGGATGGTTCCAATCGAACTGTTGTACGGTGAATATCGTTCAACATCCGAGTCGGACTCACCAAGAGGTATCAATTATCATACATTACAGAACATTGTCTCAACATCAACCAAGTATGCATGTTTTGGTGTCAAAGTTCGAGGATAGTCTGTAAAAATGTCTGATGGCCTTTGAACGCCTACAGAACTTGCAAGACGTCACCAGAATACAATTGTCACCTTGTTCAGGTCGTATCCGACACACAAGGATATATGGTCACCATCTTGCGGCTATGTCAAGAAACACGTTGCCAAGGGTATGAACAATATCTGGCTGTACTACCTATAGCCACCTGCACAAAGGATGGCTCCACGAGAATACAATCGTAACCTCCTTGGTCAGGTCGGATCCGGCACACAAGGATCTATGGTCATCATCTTGCGCCTATGTCAAGAAACATGTTGCCAAGGGTTCAAACAATACCTGGCAGTCCTGCCTTCAGCCACCTGCACACAGGATGGCTCCAATCAAAGTGTTGTGCGGTGGATATTTTTCAACTTTATCCTTTCAACGTCCAAGTCAGAGTCGTTAAGAGGTATCAATTATCATACAATTACAGAACATTGTCTCAACATAAAGCAAGTATGCATGCTTTGGTGTCTAAGTTCAAGGTGAGTCTGTAGAAATTCTATCACGCGACCTGTGAGTGGATCAGGGAGATTGGCCTATTCCATAGTACCAAGTGGTAGCAGTCTATAAGAGGGCGTAATCGCATGGTGGCAACCCAATTGCCAACAGGAAGTTTTCGAGGACGAGTAATCGCTAAGAGTCAATGAAAATCACGAGGGTGTCTCGTGTCAAGAGATCATGACCCAGATCGGCAAATACCGGAAAAGGTTAAGAACCACGACTCAGCTGACGTTTCCAAACCCTTCCTCCGTAACTGAATTATGATCTTTCGCTTTCCAACCGAGATAATATCTCGCATTTTTCGAACGGCAACATTTGTTCCAGAGGCACTCGATACTTCTCCTTCCATTTTCTTTGAAGACCGCGATGCAGTCATCCAAGCTGTATGCGATTCTATGAAAACAAAAACCTCTCTCTCCTTGGTTTCGAAGGTTTTTCACGATATCATGGAAATCTATCTCTATGAAATTGTGATGATATTTCGTTTTGACAATATTCCAGCGCTCCTCTCACGCCTACGGACAACACCTCCAGGATTTGACATCCCTCGGGGTCACAGGTGTCGACGTCTCGACTTCTATCTCGGCATCGGTATAATCACTTATTATGATGAGGCCTGGTACGAGGGTGGACACACCCTATGGGGCTTAATCCCAGCGTGCCCTAACCTGGAGATACTAATGGCTCGAGTAGTTTGCTCGGCTGGGTGGGATCTTCCCCATCTCACTCACAAGGTATTATGGACAACTATTGCGACGTGTTGTGCGAAGACCATCCGGCGCCTCGAACTGTGCGGCTTTCAGATCCGGATGGACCGTGTGGAGATGATGCTGCGCTATCTTTCAAATCTTGAGGCATGTCGGATCATAGATGTCAGAAAGTTCGATCCTTGTCAGGATATATATGACAATGCGGAACCAAAGGAGCGTTTAATGCGGCGTGGGCATAGATCGGTGCAACTCAGGGATCTTTGGGATTATTCAAAGATGGTATCTGGTCGGTTCGATGCATCTACTGTGAGAGAATTCGAGGCAGCAAGAAAGAATGCTCGATGGCCACCATTTGTTGGCCAAGCTCCATACACTCTTCCATGTTTACACACCTTACGTCTCGATGAAGTTGATCTAAAGCGGTTTCATCAATTCACTTTCCCAAGCTTGCGCCATCTCGACATGACTTGTCATGTACGTGACGCCTTGGACCCCTATGCAGCTTATGACAATTTCCCTACCTCTGTCACACATCTCATTTACGCTGGAGAACACATCCCCTTCGCCCAAATCTTTCGGTACTTCCCTCGGTTGAAGCAACTGACGGTAGGCGTTGAGTGCAGCGAGATCCCCCCTTCGGAATACGAGTACATAGCACCCCACTCAAACCTTGAAGTTGTTGAACTGGCAGGCTGGTATAAGTCACGTCACCCACGGCCACTGATTCAAGATGTTCTCGTTGCTGTCGATGCCAAAAAGTTACCAAGCCTGCATACAATCAAGGTCACAGCTCCTTGGATGTATGGGAACTTACCTTTTGAAGAATGCAAGGCCTTGGGTGTTACTTTGGAAGTGGTTAAAAGGCCCAGGTCTCTCTTCTATGGTATGAACATGCGACATCATGCATGACCAAGTACCTCTGTAAACTCAATACACTATATCAAATTTTCTGTTGTTTTTGACTTCATGTATGGCAAGATAGGTGTCGACAGCAATCTTTCAGTATGTGTGACATCTTCCAAGGCAGCAACCCATAGTCCAGGCATGGCTGGATCCATCTCATGCATTGGGGAACAACAAGCATCTGAGGAGGGAGTGAGAATGTATTTTGAATGGTCTAGGATTTCAGAGACCTATGGAGATAGTTAGCTGCATCACTTGTAGACTGTGACGACGTGAGTCCAGATCCAATTTCGGACTCGTACACTGCCATGGTCTAGCCTTGGGCACTGCCACAAGGTCGATTCAAATTACATCCGATCACTTGAGACTATTTTCGTCAGTACTTTACTTTCCCCGTGCCGGCTGCTAAAATTTACTTACAATTTTACTTGACCCGACTTTCTATTTGTTCAGTACAAATACTATTACTATAAATACTGCAAGTGGTTACAAAGTGAAAGGAAGTTCAATCTGGTTAACTTCGACTACCTTTGGAACTCTAAACTATTTCTTGCATCATGCCACTGCTTTCACGAGCCTGGCGTTACACATTTTAAATCTCACACACATACTCTGCTACTTGAAAAACTTGTAACCCGCATTAGCTGGAACAACCTTGGTCTGATCAACCGAGACCATCGACAACACATGAGTATTACACGTGATTTCTTTGAAAATTATAATCAGGCCTTCATGGCAACAAGCATGGCTGTTGACAACAATATGGCTAAGGATGGATCCTTAGCCAATGATACAGGAGAGTTAGCAGGGTCTGACTCTGGAGCAAATGAATCACTCTGCACCAAGAAGCGATTTGAGTTTGCTGAGAATGTAAATCTGGAAAATATCGGTAACCTAGGCAATACCAGTATTTACACCAAAGCCTCAGAAACCTTTGAACTCAGGCCTGTGATGGATTGGGCCATGGAACCTGGGATTGCGGACATGCACAAGGAAAAGGAAACCAAAGTATCAAAGCTCCAGCTTGGAATTCTGGGATCACCATCATAATTTGGAATTAGGCCAAATAGAAAGATTGGTGAAAGACCAATCCTGGACAAACAAGTTTGCTGATACTATGGGTAAGTTGTTGAAGGGACTGGAAGAATACAATAAAGAAGACTCAGAACTGACTGTATGTGCTATGAAACCAAGCAAGAACTCCTGCCAGACCAGTGACAATAGCTGATCAACCATCTGGTCATCTTCAGGCAAGTGCAATGATCAACTACTCAGTTACAATATCTAGCAAGCCCATCAACAAAATATACAGTATTGGAAATGGAGTGTTGACAAGCATTGTCATGTCTTATATACTTATAACTGTAAGAAATGCTAATTGTATCTTTGATGAATGCATTATCTCAAGAGCCTTAGTACTTCACCACTCCCTCAACAAGTCACCTCTACAGCGGTGCCGTCGCCATAGTATGGATTCCTGCTTATGTTGATGGCTGAGGGGTTATGAATGGAGCAGCTGTTGGCTATATTAGCACAAAATGTGTGTATCATGAATCTTGTTGTTCTTCCTCTTATTTTATCATTCTTTGACTTTTTTCAGTGGATGTCATTTCAATGCTGGTAAGCATATCCTGGGTCGGTTATTATAATCCGATAATTGACCATACATTTTGGTCGCGCATGTCAATCTTCTCATGTTTTTTTTTTCTTTCTTGCTTTTCAAGACCTCGTTTCACAATACTGATTTCCTTTTGCACGGTCTCAGTTCTTTTGTTCCCGTACATCACGGCACCAACAGAACCTGGAGGGCTTCCAAAATGCGCTTCAAGGCGAGCCTCGTCTGCTGGTCGATTTTTTTGCAAGCCGTACCACCATAAACTGACCGTATTATATCTCCCCGCCTAACATTGTAGACCCTTCACCTCCTGCTGCGTATTCGCTCAATACACACGTCCAAGCTTGACTTGACCAACGTCGGGATCAGCGCCCCTCTTCATCACCCTCGCCCCCTCAGCTCAGCCTCCTGCTTCAACACTACCTCTCATGGCAAACAGTCCGGTCCAGATGATGGTTTTAATGATGGCGCTTATTCAGACGTATCGTCAGCTTCTCTCACCCCAACACCAGCAGTTCCAACGCACCCCAAGTGTTCAGCAAAATATTACACGAGGAACATGAAGGTTACGTGGGACTTTTCGGCACCTGGTAGTGAGGTGGTGATGATACCAGCATGAATACAACTCCCGACCCTCTGAATACCAAGACGCACATTCCTCTCTTTGGCCGCGCCAAGCACCCACCAACGCAATCGCAATCCCTACGCCTCCCTTTGGCACGTCACCTCTCTCATCACCTCTCTATCCCTCTATCCCTCTTCCTCCCTACGTTCCCAGTCCCAGTCACCATCCCAAAACACCTGACGGTGAGGAAGAAGGTGACGGCGACAAAGGTGACATGGACAAGGAGGTGATCGTTGGAAGGTGCTGAATGAGAGGATGAGAATTGTGGTTGTGAATGGGGAGACGAAGATGGTGTTTTGGAGGTTTGGGCAAAGAGGAAAGGTGAAGAGGGTTCCGAGCTTCTTGGGGCCTACAATAAGGTAGGCTCAACTGTGACGCAAGGGCAGACGACAGGTGGATTAGGATGAGATGGTGGTGCATACGAGCGGTTGGTGGGTCTGATAAGATTGGTGGGTTAATCAAAGGAGGAGGCAAATCGGAAGTGGGCGTCGCATGATGGACGGAGATAGGAATCGGGATATACCGAGATGGTGAAGTTGATTTTCTTCTTTGAGTATTCGGATGGGGAAACCACGATTTCGAATTTAACATCGACTTTGAATCGTACTCCCAACTCAAATGGTAATGACAAATGAAATAGAAATGAAAAGAGTCTCGAGTATTTAGAGTGCATGCCTACATACCTATACCTACTAACCTACCAATTTTCTTGCATATTTTTAGCATTAGTAGCTTATATTTAGCGGGGTCACAAGCAAGTTCACTGTAGTACATTAGGCTAACACAGTTAGTAGTAGGTGTAAATAAGTAAGCATGCAGGTGGCAAAGGAGCATTAATGATTGTGGCAATTAGCATTGGTCATAATTGTTTGGGGCAAGTGCACAGAGGTGCTGGTGTGTTATATACTGAACAGAAAGCATTAGCAATATAACAAAAGTAAAAACAAACACTAGTTTCTAGCCGCAGGCACTTAGTGTATGGGAAGAAATGACAAAGACAATGAGAGTAGAGGTGTTTAAGGAGGAGTGTGTGACAAGTAGGGGCATTACTGTTCTTTTAAGCAAATTAGCTTGGGAGCATAGCACATGAGCTGAGGATGGTTATAATGGAAGGTTCTATTCTCTGTCTTTAGTAACCAAATGACAGGGTATTTATACTAGTAAGAGTAATGCAACCCAAGAAGAGAGTTGCTGAATAGGTAAAGGAGGCTGTGGCATTGGCCACCAACTGAATAAATAAAGCAAACACATGTCAAAAAGAGGGGGCCATTATTGAATGAATGGTCAAAAATATAAATGATGAGTAATCCCAGTTGGCCAACACATTTATCATTAGCAGTTATTGTTGTCAAGAGAAATTTGTCTATATGCTGTGTAATCAGTGTCACCTGATCTGCCAGATTAGTGAAAATCAGATCTTGTAACAAGGACACTCATTACCTGATTTGTTTCTCTATTCATTTTAGTTATTATACTGATTACATAATTACTTCACATATAGACTTTAAGGTTACACTTATGTAACCTTAAGTCTTATCTTTTACACATCATAGGCAGACCCAATAGACAGGTTGACTTACAGCTTGTGCATGTAAGGCTCCATAGCACGAAGCATTACATTTTTTACGTCAACTTGCATTGACTACTGCCTTTGGCAAGTGACCCAACTTTTACCAAACAGCAGTGATATTATCATAATGTTGTAGACAGTGTTATAGAAAGATAGACCAGGACAGGAAATGTCCAAGGAGGATGCAGCAGCCAGGGAAGATGCTGGACACTTGGCATATGTGTCAGGTCCCACTGACAACAGGGGCTCAGCTACACTGGCAAATCCTTACTAGGCAAGCTTGGGAGGCATGGTACAAGTCCAGGGCTGTTCAGAAGCTCTGGTGAGGCTATGGGGGTCTGGAGTGAAGTCTGGAAGCTCCGGGGTTACGAAGTAGTGATGGGCAGTGATAGGAGTGCTCCAGAGTTCAGAAGCATGAGTTTGGGGAAGTTGAGTTTAAGAAGACAAGATAAAGGGAAAAGAGAAGATAAGATTGATTGGAGAACAGAGAATGGCTCTGGAGGTGGGATTGCAGCGGGACTTGTCTGTGTGTGAGGCTTGTTGTGCCCACCATGAAAGGTGTTCAGTGTTGTGACTTTGGAGGGTGACCTGCATTGCAGAAAAACAGGAATGGGACGTGGGGTGGGTCCTGGCACAGATGCCAGCAACCCCTAAGTCCTGAGCAGTGAAAGAGAGGCTGGATCAAAGCCCAGGCATGTGCAGGGGGCTGGTCAGGAGTCTGAAAGCAGTAGTGTGGGCCTTGTGGCTGTTGTGAAGGTAGGACTGCTGCAAGGGGCACAGAGAGCATTGGGGGCTACCCCCAGTAGGAAGGGCAAGTGGCAGGTGTCCTCTCCTTTGAGTTGTCTCCCCAAGCAGCCCCAGATATCTCCTTCCCCAGAGGCAGGCCCTTCCAGGGTGCATATGTTCTCCCTTCAAACTGGAAGGCCCCTGGATCCCTCTTCCCCAGTGGCTACTCCCAAAATCTCAGTGGCGGAGGTAGCAATGTGGCAGCAGATAGAGGCTTTGGTGGAGGAGATTGCTCAGAAAGATGCAGAGTTGCAGCAGGTTCAGGGCAAATGTGATGTGGCATGGTGGGAGTTGGAGACAGCGATGGAGTTGGTCAATGCATGGACTATTGAGGTCCATGACTTCCAGGCACAAGTTTGGCAATTTGAGGGTGTGCCAGTTGTGCCCATGGTGGGTCCAGTCTCTTGGCTGTGAAGAGGCTGGAGGCAGAGGTGAGTGCTCTTCAGGCAGTGGGGGAGGCATCCTCTCAATGGTGGGATTGGCTTTTGGAAGAGGCAGCCACAGAGTGGGGGGAGATACTATGTGCATGGTTCTTAGAGCCCCTGTAGGGTTTGCTAACCTTTTTTTCCCTGTTAGGCTGGGTGCAGGAACATTAACTCTTTTTGGATGCCACGTCCACAGTGCACATGTTGATACAGGATGGGCTGGCCCAGGGGCAGCAGGACATCACCTCAGAGGTGGCTCACAGCCTCTTGCACCTCGAACTGGTGCTGGCAGAGCATTGCTGGTACAATGCTGTGGCTCTGGGAATGTGGTTGGATATGGTGGTGGATGCAGGGGAGGCCTTGCCATGCTGTGAAGATTATGCAGCAGCCTTGGGGGTCTAACTGGAGTTGGCAATGATGGAGGTGGAAGGTGCAATGGTTCTGGGGGTGAGGGAGGGTACAAGCCAGGATGAAGGCATGCAGGAGGGGCCAGAGTGAGGCACAGGGGGTTGCTGCTCTTCTTGGTTGGTTTCTCAGTGTTTCAGTCTTGTTCTTCATACTATTTGTAGATCAGCTTGTACATACATCACTGTAGTCTCTTTTTTTTTGTTGAATGTATCTTCTTGGTGAAATGTGTTTTAGTAAGTTTTATGTAGAATGGCAAGGAATATGCAGGGGTACTGGCAGGAGTTGAATCCCTAATGAAACCAGAGGCAGGGGTTAGGCCCACTACTGCTGTCTGTGAGTTTTAGTCTCAGAGATCCTGGGGCTTGCTAAGATGTCACTGGTGGAAAACTCAGAGTGCCAAGGGGGCTCCAAAGAGGTTTTTGCAGGATTCCTGAGTGTTGTCCTTGGAGCTGTAACCCTTCCAGTGCACGAGGTAGAGGATGTGGTTGCAGACTTGCCAGGAATCAAGGATTTGGTTGACTTTGTAGTGGTTGTCACCTTTGAGTTTGATTGGCAGGGATTGCTCAGGTTGCTGACCAGGAAAGGGGTCTGGGGCATACTTTTTGAGGAGGCAGACATGGAATACTGGAGAGAGTACTTTGAGAACCAGGGGTAGGTCAAGCTTGTAAGCATGGGTTGAAATCTTCTGGAAATCTTGAAGGGCCCAAAGCACTTGTGGTCAAACTTTGGAGAGGATCAGCAGGTTTTGATGTTGCACTGGTCAAGTTACACAAGGGTTCCAGTGGTCTAGTTGGGGATAGGTTCATGGTGGGAATTGGCATGCTTGGTGTAGGCCTTGTTAGTGACATTGATTTCTTTTCAGAGGAACTGATGAAGGGACAAGAAGTCTTGTGTGACTTTGTGGGCAACATGTGAGGGGATGTTATCAAGTGAGAGAGTGAGCTGGGGGTGGTAGCCCTTGTTGGCATAGAAAGGGGAAACTCTGGTAGTGGAGTGGGGCATGTTGTTGTAGGTGAACTTGGCCAGAGGTAAGTTGTGCTGCCAGTTTTCCTGCTGATAGTTGATATAGAGGCAGAGGTACTGCTCCAAGGTCTGATTCATGTGTTTGGTCTGTCCATCAGTCTCTGGGTGATAGGCAGTGGATATATGTCCAATGCCTTACATAGAGACTGTCAGAACTGGAAAACAAAGAAAGGGCCATAGTCAGAGACAATGTTGTCAGGGAGGCTGTGCTTGGAGAATACATGTTTGAGGAAGATTTGGGCAAACTCCAGGGCATTGTCAGTGGTATGGCAGGTGACAAAGATAGCTTGCTTTGTGAGTCAGCATACCACAATGAGAATGGCATTAAAGCCATCAGAGTCAGGGATTTTGACAATATGATCCAAGGAGATCAAGAACCAGGGGCAGCATCTGACAGGGAGGGGTTTGAGGAGAACATAGGGGCAGTGGCAGGGAACCTTGGCCTAGAGGCAGGATTTGCAGGCCTAGACATACTGGGTGACATCTCATTTGAGTCCTGGCCAAAAGTAAGTCTGTGAAATGAGTTGAAGAGTCTTATAGATTCCCAGGTGCCTCCATAGCTTATATCAGTACAGCATGAAGGTGTTTGGAGGGATTACCACTCAATAATTAAAGGAGTTCCATTCCACCTTGAATGATTTCTTTGGATAGATGTTCAGTTGATAGGTGTTGGGTTTAGCTCTGAGGCATCCAGAGCAGTAGTGTATGGTGAAGTCATACTCCAAGAGGATTTCCAACCAGTGAGCTTGTCAATGGCTGAGTTATTTTGTGGTCATGAAGTACTGGAGGTTGTTGTGGCATAATGTGAAAGGTGCACTTCTCTGGTTTGGCATGGAGGTGGTATTTCTGGAGTTGTTCCAGGACCTGGCACACATGGTTCCAGTGGTTGTCAAGGGAGTCTGAGTAGATGAGGATGTCATCAAGGTACATGATTACAAAGATGTTGCTCATGTCATGGAAGATGTTGTTCATGAAGTACTGGAAGGTAGTGGGGGAGTTGGTCATTCCAAAGGGCATGATAAGATATTCAAAGAATCTGTAGCAGGTGTGGAAGGCAGTTTTCTATTCATGTCCCAGAGCTATGTGCACATTGTTGTAACTGGATTGGAGGTCTATTTTGGTGTAGATCTCAGCACTGTGGTGATGTGCTGACTTACCATCTAGCTGCCATGCAGGAAACAACCAACAAGACCAGCCAAATAGGGTAGCTAGCAAGTAGTAGCATTATGTATGTGTGAGAGGAGTCTAGCAAAGTCCTGGGAACCTGTTAAGGTGGTAGGAGGTCAGAGTTAGTAAGAAAGTGGGAGTAAGAGGTAATGGTGTGGCTATTAGTGTTGCTACTGAATTGCAGCAGTTTTAAGAGATCTGTGAATAGAGACCCAGAAGGTCATTAAGAGGTGAAGGGGAAGTTTAATGGAAATATAAGAGTTGCTAGCATTAATGAAGGTTTGATGAAAGCACCTGTATGGTGCTTAATGAAGGCAAAACAAGGGTGCCCATATGGTGCTTAATGAAAGCGATGAGAGCTAAGTTCAACAATACTGTTAAGCTTAGAGATGAGTGAGAAGAGACTGGACTGGGTAAACTCAAATCAGCTGGTAACAAAGCAAGAGGCAAAAGAGATCTGAAGTGTGGTCTGGAATGGAGACTAGACTCTGGTATAATTCCATGATGATTAGCTACTGACAGGGCACTTATAGGTATGTAAGGTAGCAAAGAAACTGGTAAGAGATAGTAAGCATAGCAGTTGCATGTGATAACACATGTTGGGGGCTGCTATTGAATAGGAAAATTGTAAGTAATATGAGAAAATTATAAGTAGATTGAAAAAGAAAATAGTAAGTAAAAAAAAGAGAAGGAAAATAAATTTACAATTGGTAGTCCTTTGGTAATGTGGTTATGCTCAATTGTTGGCCACTGGTTAGGGGCTGTATGAGGGCTGGATTGTCCAGGGTTGGCTCAGTTGTTAAGGCAATTGTCAGTAACAGTCAGTGTTGTTAGTGGTTGGTTGTTAACAGTCATATGCCCATGTCATGTGACTTGTTTGATTTATTGTTGTTGGGCAGCCAGTGCTGACTAGGTTGTATCAGCAGAGACAATCAATAAGATCACTAATGAGGAGGAAAGGATACCGGTTCTTTTTGGTGACTTTATTAAGTCCCTGATAGTCAATGCAGAGTTCAAGGGAGCTGTCTTTCTTCTTTGCAAATAGTATGGGTGCTCTGGCAGTGGAGTTTGAGGGTTAAATGAATCCCTTGCTAAGTATTTGATTGAGGTGATCTTTGAGTGTGCAGAGTTCTACTTTGAACATATTGTAGATCTTGCCAAATAGGGGTGTGATGCCTTCCTCCAGATTGTTCTGTGGTTGTATGATTGGTGAGGAGGAAGTTCTTTGGCACTTCCTTCAGAGAATATGTCAGCAAACTCATGGTACTCAGGAGGAACTACTTCATGTAAGATTTGTTCCTCTGTTTTGAGTTTGGTGGGAGTGCTTTTGGCATGGAGGTGCTCCTTGGGGAGTGCCAGGGATATGTGAAGCCGGAAGGCTGCTATCCCACAGGATGTGCACAAAGGGTTCTGGGCTTATGATTTTGATATCCAAGTTGGCTGAGTTGGGAGGCTTCTGGCTGTCTGGTGTAGGTGCATTGCCAGGAGTTGGTGACAGGGGTGTCCTGTGGTCTGGGGCAGGATGGGAGGGGCTTTTATACTGGTTTTAGGGCATATTGGGGGGAAAGGAGGGGGTCAATTGTGAGGTTGGAGTCCAGGGTGATCCAGAGTTGTTTTTTGGGGATGTTAGGGGCTCTGGAGTTGCTAGGTTGTTCATAGTCTGGAGTTGGAGGTGAATGGCAGCAGCCAAGCTGGCATTGGGTCCTGGAAAGGTCATAGTAAGGTCCTCCCAGTTGATATCAGGGTTGATATTACATAGCCAGGGTAGTCCAAGGACAATTGGGGTTGATTCCAGGAGTGAAGTGACCAGGAGGTTTACTGGAAACTGGAGGCCATTTTTGAGGAGGAGAGTGTTGGAGTGGGAGTAGGTGATGGGTCTGGAGGCAGAGGCATTGCTGTCAAAGAGCTGTAGTTCTAGAGGTTTCTCGAGGGGGCTATGGGCTAGCTGCAACTATTCACTGACAAACATACTGGTGGCTCTACTATCTATGAAGGTGGGTAGTATGTTGGGGAAACTGCCTAATTGTGCATTGATGACAAATGATTGGGCAGAGGTCAAGCAAAGTTGCAAGGGTGTTGGCAGGTGCATGGGATGCTCTGGAGTATCTTAGACCTGGGGTAACTGTGAAGGGGAATGAGCTCTGGAGTGGGTGCAGGTTGCCAGCAAAGGTGGAATGTAAGGTTCTACCAGTCAATCCAGGGATTTGTTGCATGGAGCCAGGGGAGTTCCAGGATGAGGGAGGCAGAAATGTGGAGCTTTGTTATGAGGAACTGGACTTCCTGCTGCTGGCCATTGGCAAATGTGATGGGCAGCTGCACAAAGTGAGTGATAGCTCTGGAGGATGTGGTGCTGCCATCAAAGAGTCAGAGGTGGATGAGGATGGGTAATTGCTGGAGGGGGTGAGAGGTTGACAAGGCCAAGGACACATTGAAAAGTTGTCAGTGGTGCTGCTGTCAATAAAGATGTTGACTTGGGTGAGGGAAGCATTGAGGGCAACACTGATGAGAAGGGCCTGGCAGGACTGTGAGGAGGGATAAGCCATGAGGGTGTTCAGAGATAAGACCATTGCACAGAGGTATGAAGCCAGGGTGAAGAAGACATCAAGGTCTGGTCTACAATTTAGTACATCTTCCAGGTCTAAACCACTGGCTTGTTTTTTATAAACTGGTAGTTGCAGTCCTTGCCATCAATAGACCAGACCATGTGGCCCATAGTCTGGTGTTTGGGGCAGTTGTTAATGAAGTGCCCTTGCTCACCACATAAGATGCACGAACATTCTCTGCATTGGCACTCCTGCACATTGTTGGGCACATTAATCCAGGACCAGCTGAAGTTTCTGACTTGATTGGCTTGTAGAGACTCTTTGTTGCTGGAGGTGTCAGTGGAGTTGAGGAGGAGGTTGGGGCTATTGGAGGAGGCTTCCAGGGCTTCATCAAGGTTGGTGGTGTTGAGCTGAAAAGAGAGGTGAGAGCCAGTAGGATGAGGTGGCCTGGAGGATCCTTGACCTATGTCAGGGCAAGGGGCAGGGTGGACTGGGGGGCAGTATCAATAGGTAGTCCTGCATGTGTTGCTCTGGGTTGCCAGGAAAGTTTGCTTGTGGTGTTCCAGCTGCTCTGGGAGGCTGAGGACTTGCTCTGGTCCTCCCAGTACCTCTGATTGACTTGGGTGACCAATGCCTTGTATCCATGGTAAGTGGTCTGCTTGGGGGCAATGCGAAGGATGTTCTTGATATGTTGGAGTAAGGTATGGCAGAGAGCAAACCAGAGGGCATTGTAATTCCAACCTATTTCATAGGCTTCTTGCTCAAACTGGACAATGAAAACTGGTGAAGCATTCCTCTAAGTGCATCTGGAAGTTGATGAAGGTTTTCTCTGCTTTTGCTATCCAAACTTACTGGAGAACTCCCAGACAAAGGCCTGCCAGTTAGAGAGGATGGAGTTGGTGGAGTCATACCTTAACAGGGCTGTGTAGTGGTTGTAGGCAATGTTATAGAGGTACAATGCTGTAAATGTGACCTGGAAATTCTTGAGCTGGAAGGTGACAGGTTTTGCCCGGAACATGGTAAGACATTGCATAAGGTAGGTGCACCACTTGTGGGAATTGCAGCCCATGAAGGGTTCCTGTTTTTGTATGTCAAGCTTTCCTTTGCATGTTAGCACATTGTGAGTGTTGTCTGAGGTGTTTTGGTTATAAGTGGGGCCAGCATTGTAATAATAGTAGAAGTTGTTGCTGCCAGGCTGTTGGGAGGGAAGGCACTCATAGCTGGGCCCCATCCACTCAGGAGTCCACTATTTAGGGGTCCTCTGCCAAGTGGGGGGCCATTGCCTCCTGGTGCAGATCTGAGGACCCATCAGGGATAGGGAGGTACTCTGGAGGGCAGGGATGCTCCTAGAGGAGGTGTTTCTTATGGCCCATAACTGCTAGGTGAGAGTTCAGGGGGAAGGCCTGGGGATAAGGGGAGCATGACAGTCCTGGGTAGAAGGAGATGCAGGTCTGACTGGAAGAGGCCAAGGGGGTGCCAATGCTCTCAGATGGACTTTGCAGAGATGGGATCCATTACCATAGCTGCTCCTGAGGTTGAGATGGGGGGGTCTATTGTGGATGAAGTCAGGTATTAGAGGGGGGGCTTTGCTGGGTCTGCTAGGGCCATTGCTAGAGGTACAGGTTTGTTGATGTAGGATAGGGTATGTCACAACCTCACTAACTCCAGACCCTCATACACTGCTCCAACCCCAGCACACACCTCCCCTGCACTCTCCACACACCTCTGGGGCCATCAACAACCTTACAATGCTGCATCAGTAACACTCTCAGCTATCTCTGGACAGACCCCTGAGCATCACTGAACTCTAGCATCTTAGCTGACACATCACCCTGAGGCTTCCCTGTTGTCAGATACACCCAAAACCCTGGCATCCCAGCTATCATATAACATTCCTCCTGCAAACCGTTGCCACATCACCAGACCATCTACTTCTGTGGTATTGATGGGCGCCACTGCTGTGCACCACAACCACTGACCTGCCCTATGCAAGGCAGCTGCAGCCCACGCCAACACGCACCAATAGCTGCCACAATCCTGAGGCTGAGAGCCTGTCCTGGGACTTAGCTGGAGGATAATCAGATGCTATGATCCTGGGCTGAGACCCTGCCCCAGAACTTAGCGAGAGGGTAATATATAAATCATAGGATAACATACAAGTTGAGTAGTCTTGATATTCACCATAGTCTTTGTTTCTATTCCGGTCTAGTTTCACATTTCCATCTATCTCTCTTGTCTTGTCTCTCATATCTCATCTCCACGCCTCATACTTCTGTTCTGTGCCTTGTATTCCTATTTTGTATCTCTTTCTCTATCTCTCTATCTTCTGTCTTGTATCTCTTTCTCTCTATCTCTATCTCCAAGTTCCGTATCTCTTATCATCTCCCAATTTCCTGATCAATCTATCTCCTATCTGTTCTGTACCTATCTCTACCAATCTCCACATCTATTTCTGTCTCCAATCAATCTTGTCTTTACCATCCTCTCTCACCTCTCTACTAACAACTCCATTGTAAACCTGTGCTCCTCGACTCAGAGCACTCCCCTCCTTTGCATGCATTGCTACTTGTACTCTAGAGCATCCGGACCTCATCCCAGGCCACTCATAGCTGCACTGGAGCTTCTGATAAGCCTAGACTTAGACTTAGCCTCCAAAGCTTGCCTAGTAAAGACTCACCAGTGTATCTGAGCCCCTGTTGTCAGCAGGACCTGACATAGGGACCTGACAGAGTATAGGAGGATGTAGCCTTGTTGTAGGAGGAGGCAGGTGGCACAGGCTTGACATGGAGGAGTTGGGTTTGCTCTGGCTGGCCCTAGATGCAGAAGATGCTAAGGATGGAGTGAGCCCTGGTGCATGATGTGAGACCAATGGTGCAGGCAGCAGGCTGGTCAAAGAGGCCTCCTTCTAGCTTCAGGGATCAGAGAGTTGCCAGAGGCAGCATTGAGTTCTTGCTGCTGTCATTGGATCAGGAGTGAGGCTTGGTCTTGGGGTTGGGTTGGTTCTTCCTGCTGCACATGGAAAGAGTGGGTGGGGTTAATGGGGTCCTCAAAGTGTCTTGGCATGGAGCTGGTGTGGATCTTGTTGACCAAGACCAGGAGTTTGGCCTGGAGGGTGGCATCTACCCAAAGTGTGTTAGCAACATTGTTAGGAAGATTGCCTTTCTGGTAGCTCTTGTGGAAGTCAAGGATGCAATCAGCCCACTGTTTCAGGGTGCCAGAGATGTCAAGGTTGTTCCAGACTAATGAGGAGGACATGCATATGCTGGGAAAAGGTGATGGAAGTGATACGTAGTGAATGCAAGACATTGTTGTGGTACTGCACATAGACCTTGACCTTTTGCTGGCATGCAAGAGGGGAGGAAGGGGTGTGTGCCGGTAAAGCCACAGTGGGTCGAGGGCATTAGGAGTGGATGGTGTTGAGGAGTTCCTGGACTGGAGCTAGGTAGGCAGAGTAAGTCTTGGAGCAAAGAATGTGGTGCTTGCAGGGCCCCATGTGTTGTGCAGGGTTTTGAGCAACCTGCTAGGCAAGGTCTGAGGGTACGTCCCTGGGTGGGCTAGCTCAAGGTTGTAGCACCAGTCTCAAGATAGGCCCTGGCTGATTGAGGGCCTGTATGGCATAGTGTTTGAGTCTGAGGCCCAGTGATGCGGAGGTAGAGTGGGGTAGTGTTTGATAGATGGTGTAGGGTAAGTGGTGTAGGGGGAATTAATGGTGTACAGGGCTTCAGGAATGGGTTGGCTGTAGAAGTTGTAACCTGCAGGTGGGTAAGCATAGGTGTACATAGCCATTTTGTATGGGGTAAGGAAGAGTCTTGATATTATGTCAGGTCCTGCTGACAATGAGGGCTCAGCTACACTGGCAAATCCTTACTATGCAAGCTTGTAAGGCATGGTACAAGTTTGGGGCTGGTCAGAAGTGCCAGTGAGGCTATGAAAGTCTGGGGGGAAGTCCAGAAGCTCTGGGGTTACAAGGTAGTGACAGACATGGTGATAGGAGTGCTCTGGAGTTGAGGAGCACAAATTTGGAGAAGTTGAGTTTAAGAAGAACAATATAAAGAAAAAAGGGAAGATAAGATTGATTTGAGAATGGAGATAAGTATGAGAGATGATGGAGACAAGTACAAAGTAGAAGAGGAATATAGAGTGAGGAAATAGTAAATAACACAAGATATGAAACTTGGAAAATAGAGGTATAAGAGATGAGGCATAGAACAGAAGTATGAGGTGCAGAGATAAGATATGGGAGACAAGACAAGAGATAAAAGAGATTGGAGATGGAGACAGACAAACTAAACAAGAACTAGGGCAATATCAAGACTACCAACTAGTAAACTGTATATACTGTCCTCCAGCTAAGTCTCAAGGCAAAGTCTCAGCCTCAGGGTCATGGTGTTCATCAGGGCATGTTAGCATGGGCCATGGTTGCATTGCATAGGGTGGGAGCAGCAACTTCAGGGCATGGTGGTGGCACCATTAATGCTACAGATGGCAGATGTTGAGCCTAATGATGTGTCAACCATGGGAGGAATGTTGACCTGGCAGCTGAAATGCCAAGGCTCAATGATGTCCATTGATGTGGAAGCTTCTGAATGACATGGCGGCTGAGATGCCAGGGCTTGGTGATGGCCATGGATTTGTCTGGGAATGGCTGAGAGTGTTGGCCAGTGCAGGCAGAGGAGTTGTTGCTAGTCCTGGAGGTGCTTAGGAGGTGGGAAAGTGTGTGCTAAGGCCAGGGCAGCATGTAAAGGTCCAGAATAGGTGGAGTCATGACAATATGAAACACCACTTAGTGCTTCAGGAAGAGATACTCCCAGAGAAGTAATGGCATATACCATGTCACACATGTATGTGGGTCTGGAAGAGACTGTAATGCCAGGGAGGTTGTTTGTTACAACCCACCTAGTGGTGGTCAATGGACTCGATGCAGGAGCAGAGTAGGCAAAAGGCTACCCTGCTTGAGGTCTTAGGTCAGCTGGAGCTTGATACAAGCTCAGGGGCTAGTCCTGCTATAATAGCAGATAGGATCTGGGTTCTCAGTGCATATTGAGACAATCCCAGAGGATATGTCTGAGTTGTTGGCAATGATTGCACTAGCAATCCCAATGAGGTCCTCAAGCAGAGGATCCTAGCATTCTGGAGACATCATGAGGAGGCTCCTAGGGCCTCCACCAGGCAGAGACTGCTGGCAAGAGTAGCAAAGCATATTGCTATTCAGTGGAGCATGGGGGACAACATTATCCCTAAGGCTCCAGAAGCCTACAAAGAAGTCTATATAGACTTCTCAGAATTGGAGGTTCAACAGTATCTTCAACGTTAGCAGAGTTGAGGGTTGCAAGTATCCTTGGCATGGCTGTCTCCAGTTTCACAGGGTGTTGACCCTGTGATTCTGTCTCCAATGAACAAAGCACTCACTATTCTCCAAGCTCCTCAGCAGCCTGGGGAAACTCTGCAAGCATTTGCAGCCAGACAGGCTGCAGTGAAGCACCAGCAGAATGTTGCATCAGGGGTAATAGCTCCTAATAATGCCCTATTCACTAAAGAGGGATCTACTTTTACAGTAGATTCAATGCACAGACCTAGTTGTGAAACTGGTCCTCAGAGGCAAGGAATGATGTGGAATGATTATATCATCCTACAGCAGTTCCACAATGGGGACCTGAAGGACTACAGACAGTCCTTTATAGACAACCAGGAAATAGTGTTTCAAGGAAACACTGCTCTTGACACATGGTCACCAGGCTTCTGGGCCTAGATGCACAGAAGCAGTGGTGAAGCAGGAGGATGCAAGTGTTTCTCCTAATGTTGGAGTAAATGAGAGAAGGCAAAGCCTTCCAGAACCAGCAACTCCAATGGTCCCTTTGAAGCCATTTCATTGGATGTAGCAAAGAGACAGATGCATGGGCACTGCTGCAAAGCCACCATTGGTGGAACTGCAATGCTTGAGGGTGCTGGACAGCAGAACACTGAGGAGGTACAGTATGCCTTCTCAGCCCTATTGACAGCTAGCCGCTCCAGTAGTAGAGGAAGCCCACAAATTCCATTGGCAGATGATGCATGATTGTTTGTGGGCAATAATTTAACAGCTGTTTAGCTGTTTGATTGACCATGTCAAAGGAGGTCAAACCCAAACAGACTGAAGTATTCAAGTCTGTAAAGCCTTACTCTGGCTCTACCAAGTTTGGTGAACTGGAGAATTGGCTCATGAGTGTTTGTATAAATTATTGCTATGGCTCAATTAGGTGGAGAAGAGAGAGAGCAGGAAAAAGTGCTCTCTCTAATGGAATACTTGAGTGATGCAGCACTCAAATGATACCTGCAACATGTACTACATGTCAACAGGACTCAAGAATTTGAGGACATGGTCCTCAGATTGTATGACCAATTTTGTACAGCCTTCCACCATGCAGGATGCAAGAGATGCATTCTGTAAGACACTGTATATGGTGGAGGAAGGAGTGCAGGGCTTCTACAATGCCTTTCTAGATGAGGCCCAGAATCTGGCCATCTTTCCTGATGAATTTACTATCCAGGAGCACTTCTTAGAGGAAATATTCCATGAGATGCTGTTAGCCCTCATCATGGATGGTGGCCTAGCACTAGAAGTGAACACTGTCAAGGAGTTTGTGGCCAAGGCTTGGGCCTATGAGAGCAGTGTGAAGACAGCAGTGCACTACTTAGGATACAACCAAAATTGATCGTTGTGAAGTGGACCAGTAGTCCATAAATGTGCTGATAAAGCAGTACAGAAGGAAGTGGCACAATGTGTAGTAGCACCCCTCAAGCCACAAGCCACTGTAACTGCAGTAGCCAGAGTACAAAGTAGTATTCCATGCTACCATACTGGGTTGAGGCCTACCCCTGTAGATGGAAGGATAGCAGATAAAGGTATGACCAGCAAAGCAAGTCAGCCACCCAAGGATAGCATGACTAATCCAGCATGCTTTAACTGTGGCAAACAAGGATACTATGCTCATGAGTGCAGTGAGCCTTGTAAAGAGGCTCCTTGGGTCCATCTACAAGCAGCATGTATGGCAGCACTGTTGGATGATGGTGAGTAGCAGGAGATGGTAGAAGATCCTGCAGTGGGCTCTGATCCCAAGAATAAAGGAGAGACTCCAGGTTCTTCCAAAGAGGAAGAGTACGTCATGTTAGATACAATGACTCAGCCGGTGTGTTCACGACTATATATTAGTGTATGTACCTGTTAGATACAATGACTAGTATATGCATTAGTTGCTTCGTATTCATGAGTGTTACTAAACGACATACCTCAGCCGGTGTGTTCATGACTGAGGTATGTTCCGACTTCTGCCTCCACGTATATCCCCTTGTGACGTCACCTCTCCCTAGTTCCTTCCTCACGTGCTCCATGATCCTCTCTTCAATACTCCCCCTGGCTTGTAGTGCTTGTCAGTTCTCTACCAGCCAAAGTTTCATGCACAGCCTATGGTGCTGTGCTCGTGGGAGTGGTTTTGTGAACAAGTTCACAAGGTTTTCGCTGCTAGGCGTGTAACTTATATTGATCCTTCCTTCCTCCACCTTGTTCCGAATGAAGTGGTGTTGCACATCAATGTGTTTCACCCTGTTGTGATTTCATTTATTCTCGGCGATAGCTATTGAGCCTGTATTGTCCCCGATGAGTGTGGCTGGGTTCGGCACTTCCATCCTGATCTCTCTCATCGCGGCATACATCCACCGTATCTGCTCGCCAGCTCTTCCCAACGCAATGTACTCGGCCTTGGTTGTTGATGTCAAGATGGTTTCCTGGTATTTGGAGCTCCAGCATATTGGTCCACCCGCTTGAACTGGGTATCAATGTCTGAGGTGAAATCAGCATCGTAGTAGCCTAATGGTTTGTAGTTGGTATACTCGGGTCCGCCATATTGCAGTTTATAATGCAATGTTGCTTTGATGTATCGCATGACATGAAGCAGTGCATGCCAGTGTGCCTTTCCAGGATTTGCCATAAATCTACTGAGTGACGTGATTGCATGGGCAATATCTGGTCTGGTCCCAACCTGCGCATACATCAACGATCTGAGCATCTCCCTGTAGGGCTTGTCACGCATATATTCCCGCTCTTCTGCTGTGGTCGGCACTTGTGCTCGCGATAGAGTGATACTATGGGGCAATGGCATGTGTTTTGGTTTGCAGTCTGCCATTCCATACTTTTCTAACGTCTGCTTCAAGTACTCCTCTTGGTCTAGCGTGATTTGCTTCTGGGGTTGGTCCCTGCTAATTCTGATCCCCAGCACAAACTTCAACTCCCCCAGGTCCTTAATTTCGAACTGTTGCCCCAGTTCCTTCCGTGCTCTTATCCCTTCCTCCTCAGACGATGACATTCCAAACGTATTGTCGGTATATGTGCTTGTGATGGTCTTTTCCCCATTTCTGATCCTCACCCTCACAGATTGGTCTGCCTCCGATCTCTTGTATCCTAGCCTTTTGATATCGTCATCCAGGGTGCGCCACCAATTTCTTGCCGCATCCATTGTTCCGTATAAAGCTTTGTCCACTAGTGATACCAGGCTCCTTTCCTCATCATCCCTTCCGTTTCCTCCACTGCTGCCCTCTGTACTCCCCCGGACCCGTTTGCCAGCCATAATGTCTACCTCATACACATTGCTCGGCTTGACTTTGTACTCCTCAGGCTGCTCCATCAGTGTGGGGACTTGCACTGGTGCATTTAGATAGGCACTGGTGTAGTTGATCTGCCAGAGTTCAAAATCCAGTACCGTTCCAACTGCTAGGTTCATTTGCAACGACTCGTACCTCACCACTGACACGTACATAGCAAAATAGTCAACTCCGGGGATTTGTGAGAAGCCTTTCACCACAAGTCAAGCCTTCCGCCCAACGACCTTCCCATTGGCATCATACTTCAGGGCAAATGTCCAGCGATTCTTCATTGTCTGGGCACCCTCAGGGCGGGGAACTAGTCTCCAGACTTTCCGTTCCCTCATTCTTGCCATCTCTTGGTCCATCGGTGCATGCCACAGATCTAGGCATGTCATTGCTTCCGAGTACGACCGAGGGACCCAGGTATTTTTGTCAGTCTCTTGGGTCATCGTGGCAAGCACACCGGGCATGCTTGGTGTATTGTTGTCGCTGAGATCTGTGAGGTCAGACAGATCGGATGGGTCCTCTTGGGGTGGCTGGGTGGTTTGTGTAGCATGTGGAGTGATTGCCTTTGCTGCTAACTGAGCCAAATGACGGGGTTCGACCATGCTTGCCATGTTTGCAGGATCAGGTGGGGTAGTGGTCTCGCTTACCAGTGTCTGCGCTGGTGTCCTCATGTTAGTGTCAACATTTGTAGCATCCACCAAGTCATCTGCGATGCCAAAAACCTCAAAGAGGTCTGCAGCTGGACCATCTCAGGAGTCTGGGAGAGTGCAATGTGCTATGCCCTCTTCAAAAACAACATCTTGTGACCAAAACATTTGGCCTGTCGCACGTTCCAGGATCTTGTAATCTCCCGCTCCAAAATAGCCCACCAGCACTCCCTTTACTGATCGCAGGTCGAGTTTGCTGGCGCCATCCTCTCGTGGCACCTTTGCATATGCAGTGCATCCAAAAGGTCACAGGTATGATACATCTGGCTTGCGCCCTGTTCTTATCTCATGCGGAGTCTGCCCAGGATGGCGTGCTGTGGGTACTAGGTCCAGAACATGAATGGCCGCCGATGTGGCCTCAGCCCAATAGTGTGCTGGGAGCTGAGCATCACTCAACATACTTCTAATCATTTCACGGATTGTGCTTTCTCCCACATGTGCCAGCCTCCTGTGCCATGTCTTGAGGTCCGTAGGGTGATTCAGGGATTGGGTGGTCATGGCTGTGGGTGGCGCAGGGGGTGCAATGAAGTTGACAATGAACATAGTGCCCGACATTGGGCACTTCATGAATGGTCTGCCACCTGGAGCTCGTAGGGTTGCGCCCAATTTGTCAATACCCAGTTTCATGCCCTTCCAAACAAGGGAGCCAATCGAGATGAGATTGTGGTCTAAGTCAGGGGCATGGAGTGCGTCCTCAAAAACGACCTCGATCATCTCCCCCTCATATTCTACCCACTTCCTGACCCTGCCACATCCGCATATCTTGAATGTTGCTTTTGCAGTCATGCCTGTCCGGTCCCCCTCACCAGGGTCACCATACGTCACAAAATCCCCACGGTCGGCAAAGAAGTGTTGACTTGCAGCCAAGTCTGTGAAGGTAACTCTACCAGCTTTGCATGGCCCCATTAGGGTCAAGAATGCTAGACATCGGTGGTTGCCTGCATTGTCTGCTGACATTACTGTTGAATTCACTGTCGGAATGCTGCCAGTTGTGTTGGGGGTACTGCTTGTTGACGTGCCACCCCTGTTCCTCTTCCACCAGTCTGGGTACTGGCCCTCCATGCCTCCACCCTTCCTGAAGCACTTGTCAATAGTGTGCCCCACACGTCCACAGTTTGGGTTCGAGCATGTTACATTGGCCTTGTTCTGGTGTCCTGTCTGGGTAGCTAATGCTAGGTTGGACTTTGCGGGTGCAGTTGCTGTCGACCCGTGCAGGAGTAGGGCATGTGTGGTGAGTCGTACCATGACTTTTGCTGATGTTTCCTCATGCAACAAGGCACCAGTAACAGGTGCCCACGACAATGGCATCGACTTGATAATATATGTGCGGAATTGTCTGTCATCTATTCCAGCTCCCTGGCTGTTGGCCTTTGCTCACACCATACGTAGTGCTTTGAAGTGACTCTCAATGCTAGTTCCATCAACGTATTTTATGGTGTTTAGTTCTTCCTCCGCATGGAGTAGAGCTAGGTCAGATTGTGCATCATGTATTGATGTAAGTGAAGACCATGCATCTGCTGCAGATCCATCCATCCTGACTCCTGCCCCGATGGGGTTTACTATGTTGAGGGTGATCATACTTCTTGCATATGCATCGTGCTGGAGCCATTTGTCGGGTGTAGGGTTCACTGCCCCCCACCATGTAGTCAGTATCTGGTTAATCGTTTTCTCTTTGTCCTGCATGCTAATTGCCGGGTTCCTGATATCCCCTGTCAGATATCCAAGTAGGCCGCGTCCGCGCACTGCTTCAGTGATACTTATTTTGAATGATGTCCAGTTTGAGCTGTCGAGTTTCTCATCTGTGGGGAGCAGGAACAACGCGGGGTTCTGGAATGACATGTTAAGGTTGTTTCTGCAGTTCGGTGGTTCAGTTTCATATTTTAATGAGTCCAGGAAAAATTTTCCGTGAGTGTACACTGATTGCTGAGTGGCATGGGGCCCTATAACCTGTTAGATACAATGACTCAGCCAGTGTGTTCACGACTATATATTAGTGTATGTACCTGTTAGATACAATGTGTCAGGTCCCGCTGACGATGGGGGCTCAGCTACACTGGCGAGTCCTTACTAGGCAAGCTCGGGAGGCTAAGTACGGTCCGGGGCTTTGCGGAAGCTCCGGGTACAGCTACGAGTGGTCCGGGGGAAGTCCGGACGCTCCAGGGTACGAGTAGTAACGCGCGCAAAGTAGAAAGTGCTCCGGGTAAGGGAGTATGGAAGCAGGGGGGACAGGTAAGGAAACGGAGAGAGAAAACGGAAAGGAGAAATGAGTCACGGAACGGAACGAGGCACGGAGACAAGAGACGAGAGACAAGAGACAAGAGACAAGAGATGAAACCAGAGAGAGAGAGAAGCAAGAGAATAGATTGAGATTGAGATAGAGACAGAGGCAGAGA
>QGOB01001027.1:0-108105 GCA_003313055.1 Termitomyces sp. MG145 | reverse complement strand
CCCCATCATCAGCAGGACCTGACATTTCTAATTGATGTTTCACAAGATGATACACAATTTCCTAAAGTGTGTTGTCAGATAAGCAATGCACTTATTGGCCCAATAAGTGTTTCTAACTTGTTCTTCTTAAAAAATAAGTTAATATTTTCTAATGTGTATTTCTTGAGGAAAATCTTAAGTTTTCCTACAAGATTCTTTCCAAGAAAACCAAGGAGTTTCACCTGAGAAAAACTTTGAAAGAAATATGATAAGTGTTCACAAAAGAACACAATAAAGTAAACATCATTTTTTCTCAAGAAAAAGACTGGAAAAGTAATTCATTTTTTCTATCTGTATCTTGGGAAAAATCAAAAGAGAAAAAAATCCTTTTCTTCAACATTGAAATTTCCTAACTTTTTTTTTCTGTTTATCAAAATAAATCTCATGTAATAATTGAGAAAAATCAATTAGAAATCATCTAATGTGTTTCTAATGACTTTTTCAAAAAAATCCCCAAATTTCATGCAGCGGTAAGGAACCCATCAGTTAATCACGTGAGCCCGCTTCCTCATGCCTTCCCCCTTGAGCACCCTGAATGTATATCATCATCCAGGGATCTCACCCTCAGCCTCCGCCTCCCCAAACAAACTCGTCTTCCTCACTTCAAATCCTTCAATCTCTTCCTCCTTCAATTCTTCTGCATAAAGTCCGGGCTCTTCCATCCTCAAGAACTCTACAATATGTCTATTTATTGCCTCAAACTCGAGCAAAAACCCATCATGTCCATCGATTGAATCAAGCAGTGTCAAAGTCGCGCCGGGAATACGAGCTGCGATCAACCTTTGTTCAGCAGGAACGAAAAGGTTGTCTGAAGAGATTCCGATGACTAGCGCGCGTGGAGGCAGGCTAGCAAGAGCGTAGCGCATGTCAGGGTCCGCGTCGAGCTCTGGATCGGCGTCGATGTCGGAAGAAGAGGAAGAACAGCTACACGAGGATGAGGATGAGGATGAGAAGAACAATGAGGGCGCGGGTGAGGCGGGGCGCGCGCAAGCACAGAGGACGGCTGGAGGAGCGGGCCGCCCACGGGCAATGTTGTGCGTGTCCATCTTGTGCGTAATGTGGATAAAACAATTTGCATCAAAGCGTGAGAGGAACTTTTGGCCCTGATAGCGGAGGTATGATTGTGCCGAGAATATGGGCGCAGCTGGGCTTTGTTCTTGCCGGTGTGGAGCAGACATTGATGTGTGTCTCGGTGTGATTGAGAAAGACGAGGAGGCTTCTATGTGTTTTGGGATTATAGAGGAATCGACTGACATACGTGTCGATAAATCTACTGAGGTGCTACCGTCGGGAGAAGGTGCATGTGCAGGTGTTTCGAGTTTCTTCTTCAAAGCATTTACTGGGGGAGACGGCGGAGGTGTCAACGCATCTACACCCTGTCCAGGTTCAAGTTCCTGGGCCTTTTTCGGCGGTGCTTCTAGCCCCTTCTGGATCTGCTTCCTCCTTCCAAACTTGAGTCCGAAACTCGCCCGTGATCTATAAGTGAGCATTGCGCACATCCGTGCTGCTGCGAGCCCGGCTCGCGGTTGCTCGTCATACCAGCCATCAGTGAAAGCAGGATCTGCGCACAGAGCCTGACGCTGTGCTTCGCCCCATGCGATGCACCATGCAGAATGCGAGACGGACGTTGCGAGAGGCACGATGTGCCGTACGTAGCCGGGGGGCGTGCATAGCGGCCACTCGAGGACGTGCATGCCACCCATGGAGCCACCAATCACCACCGCAACGGAAGTGACGTTAAGGCGGTCAAGCACGAGCTTGTGTACCCTATAGGAGACAAAAGTTAATTTATCATTAATTTACTTGCGTAAAGAAAAAAAGACTACCTGACATCATCACGAATAGTAGTTGGTGGGAAATCGGGTCCATATGGCTTGCCTGTCTCAGGATTCATGGTAAGAGGCGATGCTGTGCCGTACGGAGAGCCGAGGACATTAACGCATATGATGAAGAAGCGCGCTGGATCGAACGCTTTCCCTCTTCCCATCATTGGGCCCCACCTGTCATTCATATGGTTAGGTCGACACCAAGGACCTGAAGACGATTTAGGCTGTACAGACGAAGTGAGACTTACCAATCCTGCACGTCAGGACTCCCAGTGAACGCATGGCAAATAATCATGGCATTATCCCTCGCAATATTCAAGTGACCCCATGTCTTGTAGGCAACAGGCGCATCCTTGAGCACTGCACCACACTCTAGCGTGAACGACGGTATAACATGGATATCCTGTTCGATGAGTTCGTTCAGCAGTTTGTGAGACGTCATCTTGGGTTTCGCTGTGATGCTCGAAAGGGAAGACATCCTCGAAGAGCTATAATAAGGTGAAGTGATGCAAGGTCGATAGTACTTAAATGAGGGTAATTTAAATTTCTAATGTTCGATGTTCACGGGTCGAGTAGGTTGACGAGGGAGCACGCCGAGTCACTCGTTTCTGGAGCATATTTATACAAAGGCAGAGTTGGATCGCGAGTATCGAAGGAGCAACAGATCGCGAGCTTAAAGTACGGAGCTTAGCTTCTCGAGGGAGCAATAGATCCCGAGCTTGAAGTATTGAGGGCCCAGGGAGGAGTTATTGCGGAAATAATACTCATTACAAGTCTAATTATACATGCATCGTGTCGCTGGCGCCGCGCGGCGCCACTTAAGGCACCGTTAAGGGGTTTATTTCGTCACAGTGAAAATTTAGAGATGCGCGTGGTCTTTTACCCCCCTGGTTTTCATCAGTGTCCATGTCGAGTTCAAGCTGACTGATTTAGTGTATTGTGGTGAACCATTCTAACCTACACCGAGACTGAAGCCATGGTTCCTTTGTATTAGCTAAGGTCAATGGAATCACCTTTCTAATCATTGAGTAGTCAGTTATGAGTCATCATGAAACCATACGGCAATAAGAACTCAAATTGGCCACACATTTTATGACTTGTGCGCAATTTATGATATGCTCAGCTTTGTCATTGACTTCCATGAAGCAATCAATGCACTCGCAAAAGACCGTGCAAACACACTTTGTAAATTTGAGTTGACTGACAAAATATTTCGAAGATGATGTTGTCTATCATTCGTTCTTGGATGAGCCATATGTACTCAAACAGCTTGGTGTTGAAGACTTCCAATGGCTTTCAACCTTTTACCCACACTCAGACGCAACACTGGCTTCAGAACTTACCATTTGTGATCTTGTCATGGATAGAATTGACTTGCTCTTCACCGCTCCATTTCGTGCTGCTTCCACTGGAATTGCTCTTTGCACGGTAATCCAATCTGAAAAACAAACCCTCAATCCATACTCTTCTTAGACTGATGACATTGAAGAAAGTCTATTGGATAGCCGTGGGTATGCGTCTCTCTTCATCTGTTCAAGTCACATTGATGTCCTTTTAGTTATCTATGCTTGCTACAAGCTTTCCCACATTGAGATAGCAGGATCGAAGCAAGAATGACTTGATACTGCTTGTGAAACGATCCAGGACAAGTTTGATAGATTGTATTTAGACATCGAGAGAACTTGTCAGAGAGCAATAGTACTGGTGAGGAGATTGAGATTCTTTCCTTTTTTATCCCCGGGGAAGGGAAAACACATCAGTCTGACTTGTAGAGTACACATTATAAGTATTGTTCATCTAAGGTGGGCAAGTATAGTGTCAATTGCATATGTAAGTATATAAATGCACACCCTCAGTCTAGGTGCTTGATTGAGACAGTGTGTATGTATGGTACCGTATATATATATTGATATATCATGGTAACGCTACTCAGCATAAAAAGAAGAGAGTAGATGCATTGAAGTAGAGAAGATAGACTATTCATCCATTCACCGAGCAATTCCGTCGTGAAAGACAACAGAAATTCTGAAGATGCTTATTGCCATATTGAATAAAAAGCATTGGGCTAGCGGAGAATGCCTTAAGGCAATCAAGCTGACAACGCCAGTCTTTCTACTCGGCAGTTCCTGAAGGACAAGAATGAAGACGGGATATTCTCTGAAACCTGTCTGAGTTGGTTTGAGTTTGTTGTCAGGGACGCGCTGAATCAGGGTCATGAGGTAAATGGGTTTGAACGGTAGTATTGTCGACCAGCGTGGAACTGAAGAAAGTGTAGGTAGACTGAATAACAGTATGTATGGAGATAAGATTAAAGATGATGTATACAGCGATCAGGACCTAAATCAAAGAGGACACAGGGAATGTTACTCAGGCAGGCAACATGTATCATAATAATGCGTTATGTGGATGTGAATGGAAGTAGTTCCCGTGTCCCAATGCAAGATGAAGCTCCTGAATTTCTGAGTTGATTTCGAGTTTGCACATGACGTGAATCAGTAGGGCCATATGTAAATCATGCCGAAACTTACCCTCAATTCGTTGCGATTGACTGCCCTGTGCAGTCCAAATCGTCCAACAACTCAGCGGTCTCAAAGAGGCATAAGTTGGATTTCGGCCCACCTTGGATTATTTTCGGACGTGACATAAATAAGGATGTCAATCACGAGGCCGAGTTTGGGTGACTATCAGGGTCTCTAGTACTACAAATGCATGGTCACTTCTAACTGCTGTACCACACGCACTTTCCGCGATGGCCCCTGGAATAAGTCGGCAAGGCCTCGCTATTCTCGCCCTTGCGCCCATAGTCCTCACGCTGAGACGACTCTACCTGCGTTCGCTCACTCGGCGTACTCTCAAAGTCCTCAAAGACGAAGAACGTGTCCTTGTTCTCGGTGGATCTAGTGGAATCGGCGAAAGCATCGCAAAACAGTATGCCGAGCGTGGTGCACGTGTATGTGTAGTTGGTCGGCGGACGGACAAGATTGCAGCGGTCGCAGAAGAGTGTAGGGCCGTCAGCAGCCTCGAATCGCTGTCGCATATCCTCGGTATCGCCGCTGACTTTGCGAATGTTGAAGATATGGTGAAACTACGAGACACTTTGGTGAAAGGCGAGTCTTGATCTTCTTCAGCCATTTTTTTTTCTCCTGATCATACTACATAGAATGGCGTGGTGTAGATACACTGATCGTCGCAGCAGGCGTGTCGGCTCTTCAACCTCTCATGGCCATCGCAGGCGTCGAAGCAGATCCCAGCGGAACATCATTCTCGCCCTCCCAAGCCTCGATCGATGGAATAAAACACGCCGCAGAGATCTCCACGGCCGCGATACTTGGAAATTACACTGGACCCCTCATTGCCGCTGTCACCTTTGTACGCCTCCACTCGTTGATTCATTCACACTCTATTAAATTTATATCCACATAGATACCCCTCCTCATATCTTCTTCGTCCCCGTCAATCCTTCTCGTCTCCTCTCTTGCCGCTGTAATCCCTGCACCAACACGCACACTCTACGCATCAACAAAAGCCGCCTCGCTCGTCCTCTACCAAGCTCTCTCAATCGAACACCCCTCCATCGCGTTCACATGCATCCTACCCTCCACCGTCGAAGGCAACTTCCGAGCCTCTGCCGTCGATGCTGGCCCGGTTCGCGAAGCAGATGCGAACAAGTTTGGGTTGAAACGTGTGGATGTGGCGAGGAGATGTATCGAGGCTGTGGATGCGAGTGAGAGGACAGTGTTTATACCGTCGACGATGAGAGTGGGACATTTGTTGTATTGGTTATGCCCGGCATTCGTCGAGTGGAGGGCGCGGATCAAGTATAATTTTGGTGTTTGAACAGTTGGTGAGACTGTCCGTGTATTAGACTTTAGGGCCTTCGCATGAATTTAAGAGTTAGTTGACGGTTGTGAAGATCTGGAGTCTTACACACGGCCTCGATATCAGACGGATTTAACAATGTGTACTATAGGCATTAATGGGGTAGTGGTAACCTGGGTCGTTGCCATAGGTACTCACCTTGAGTTCGACCCGCCGGGGGTTCGATTCCCCCTTAATGCATGAAAATTGAATCTTACTTTTTTGTGTTTCCCACTGTCATTCTTGAAGCTCAAGTGATTTGACACTTATCTATAATCTCATTACATAGACTCATTTTGGATCACCCCTTGTACCTTGAGAGATCCAAATCTGCTTTCTCTTCTAGATCCTGGAATTTTGTCATTTGGCATTTATTTTCTGTTGCTCCTCATGCATCAAGCAATATTTTTCTAGCTACTTTCATGTCTTCTGTATTTCTGTAATAGATTGAATTTATTGATTCATTTCTGTTCTGTTGATGTGAGAAACATACAACAAAATATAGCCAAGGAATGCAACTTGGCAAGGTATAGCTATCCCTAGCACTTAGACAGCTGATCTTTCTCATGTCTGTAGATGCTCCATGTACTATGACAGTCCAGGGAGAGCCAGCCATCAGGCTATGCATCACCATATCCCTGGCTACTCAGCTTACCAATACTACCAAGCATTGCCAACCCCAGGCCCAAAAGCAACACAACCTCAATGCATCATCTGGAAACACCCTACAGCCACCAGACTCATGCCAGTCCACTCAAAAAAGCCTGAGTATATAGTTATGACACCTTTTTAGTCAGTAGCCAGTCTTGATATTGCCCATACATTTCCATTATCTCTGTTTCTTTATTTACTCTCTGTTTCCTGGTCTTATATCTCAATCTATCAGTTTCCAAGTCTTTTCTTTTTCAATCTATTAATCTCCTAGTTTTCACTTGTGACTTGTCCATTTCTCTCACTCCAGCATAGTCCCTAAGTCTTTTGGGTTTCCCAAAGACTTTGACACCATTGCTTATGTTCACCCAAACTTTGGACCTGTTCCCTGAGCCCTGGAATAAGTTGACTAACTGCAACTAGTGTGTTCTTGCTCTTGGAGGTGAGCCCCCAAGTCAGTGGGATCTGACAGTGAGGTTGAAGGAGTGGGAGGTGATTTAGCTGGGGCAGAATCATTGGCTCCAGGCCCAGAACAAGGAGTTGATGTAGGAGGCTGGAGGTCTGGGTTGGGGGTGGATCATGAGTCAATAGGTGTGTCACTGCCTCAAGCTCCTGGATAAGTTGAGAGGCATTTCCTCTGGGTTCTACTGACTTGGTTTTGCAGAGTGGTTGTGGGCCCATTGGAGGCTGTTGGATGCAGCATTCACAGCATGGTCTTTCATCTGCAATGGGCTCCAAAGGATTCCAACTCACCCCAGAGATATTGAGCAGGGAATGGAGGACTTGGAGTGGCTGAAGGAGTTTCACATATGGTTGGGGAGATCCCCTAGAGTGGACTGCCCAGATCTTGGCAAAACCCTCTGATGGTGAAACTCTAAGGGGGTTGTGAGGTGCCAGGGCTGTTCCTGGGGTCAGTAGATGTGATGGTGGAGGAGAAGAAAGAGCTGGAGGTAATTGATCTCTGGGACATGGAAAGGGTAGCTTGGAGGAGAGGAAAGGGGAAGGAGAGGTATGTCAGAGGAAAAAGAGGTGCCTAGTTGGCATGAGCTCTGTTTTGTAGATGTTTTTGTTGTTGATTTTTTTTTTTTTTCTGAATGATTATTGTTGGAGAGAGATTGTGGCACGTGTTAGCAAGATGTGATTACCATGTGAAGAGTGTGTCACAATGGAGTGATCGGAAAACTGTACAGTCAGTGGTTGTAGCTTTGGAATCGGGAATAACATACCTCAGTTGTTTATACACTGACTGAGGTATGTACCATCTTAAATCAGGAGTTACCATTATTAACTCAGTGGTTTAGTCTCTGTTGTTAACAGGTATTTAAGCACAATATCAGTTGTTTATACACTGACTGAGTCTCTGTTGTTAACAGGTTATTGGCCCCGTGCCACTCAGTGAAATGACTCTTGAAAATTTTTTTCTGGCCCACCTGAAACTGAAACCAACCCGACCGACCCAGAAATATGTTCCAGAACCCCCCCCCTGTTCCTCCTTCTGGTGGAGGACAGATTTGATGGCTCTAACTGGGTAGCTTTTAAGACGACAATCACTGAGGCTGTGCACGGCACAGCTTGCTAGGTTATTTAACTGGCAAGATCACGGAACCCAGCCCTAAGTCCCCCCTTACTGCCGCAATGACCTGGTGGGGCGCCTCGTCCCCTACCACAGATGAGTGGTTGCAGCGCGACACTTTTGCGCATGCCATGATTACCCTGAATGTCATTAACCCCATCAGTGCTGGGGTTAAGATGGATGGGTCAGCGGCTGATGCCTGGGCATTGTTGATGACCCTGCATGATGCCAAGACTGATTTGGGGCTGATCCACGCTGAGGAGGAGTTGAGTTCCATCAAGTATGTCGATGGCGCAAGCATCGAGGTGCACTTTAAGGCACTGCAAACGGCATGGTCTAAAGCTAATGACCAGGGCACCAGAATCGACAATAACCGTTTCCGCGCATATGTGATTCAATCCATGCCTAGCTCTTGGGTGGCTGTCACTGGCTCATTAATCAATGAGAAGACGTCAGCCAGTGTAATTGTGTGAGGCTCACGACCCACATGCTTCTCCTCCACAGCGTGTCCGCTATCGCTCCCACCAGGTCAGCGCAGGCCCTAGTCGCCCAGGCTGGTCGTGGTCCCAAGGATTGTGGGGTTTGCGCTAACCCAAACTGCGGGTGTGCAGGACACACCATTGACAAATGCTTCAGGAAAGGTGGTGGGCTGGAGGGTCAGTATCCTGACTGGTGGAGAAAGACTCATGGTGGGAGCACAAACGCCGCAAGTAATGCAACCCCATCAGTGACCCCTACTGCTAACCAGACCGCAGCTGCACTGCAGGCCAACTCCGCGATTGTGTTGGCTAACAACACCTTGAACTCCCAGTGCCTCACCTTCTTGGCCCTGACTGGTGACGGCTCGGTCGATCGCGTAACTTATGCCAACTCTGCGGCCAGCCAACACTTCTTCACTGATCAAAACGACTTTGTCACGTATGGACCGCCAGATGAGGCATGCAAGAAGGGTTTGGCTGCAAATGGTTCTTTTGACATTGTGAGCTGTGGATGCATGTGCAAGTGGGTCAGGTTCGGGGGAGAGGTTATTGAAATCACATTTGACAATGCACTGCATGCCCCTGGGTTGGACCACAACCTTGTCTTGATTGGCTCCCTTGTCTGCAAAGGTGTCTGCTTGGGCATTGACAGAGACAGTGCTATGCTCTACACCCCAGACGGCCGACCCTTCATGCAGTGCCCTATGAGTGGGACAATGTTTGTCGTCGAGTTCATACCTCCACCACTGGCCACGCTGGCAGCCCATTCATTACACCACATGGTGGACTTTGAGACTTGGCACCGCTGCCTAGGCCACGTCGGCGAGTTGATGCTGCAAGAGATGATATGCCAGGGCACAGTTGGTGGGCTCGCAGTTATGTCTATGTCCACAAATGGCAAGTGTGAGGATTGCATCTTAGGCAAGCAGTTCTCGCTGCCCTTTTGATGCCGTTGTCATGCTGGAGTCAGCACCGTACGAGTGCATTGCAATCAACCTGTGGGGTCCTGCTTACGTTCAGACGACTGGTGGCAAGTCCCTCATGCTTGTCGCGACCAACCAGGCTGGGGCGAACTGTGAGGTCTGGTTCCTTTCCCACAAGACCAAGGAGAGTACCCTTGCCTGTTTTGAAGTGTTTGATGTGAGGGTTGAGACACAGATGGGCGTACAAATTAAATGCGTCCGGATGGATGGTGGGAAGGAGTTTGTCAATGATGTGTGGGACGAGTACTGCCGGAGACATGGAATCAAACATGAGACGACTCCGCCACATTCATCTGTGGCAAATGGTGTGGCAGAATGTTGGAACAGGACCATCCTCAATCTCACCCGCAGCATGCTCACCAACTTGCGCCTCCCTGCACACTACTGGGGTGAGGCGGCTTCCACAGCAGTTTATGTGTTGGATCTCGTGCCTAGCTTGCAACACCCTAGCAAGACCCCCCATGAGATACGGACGGGGAGGAAGCCTGACATCTCTTACCTTCGACCTTTTGAGTGTACAGCCTATGCTAGGGATTCCCCGAGAGGAGGGCAGCAGCAAGCTGGATGCCCGGTTGTTACACTGCGTGCTCATTGGCTACTTCAGGGCTGGTGATTATAAGTTGCTGGAGCATGCGTCTGGGAGGATTTTCAGGTCTTGTGATGTTGTTTTCAAGGAGGGTGCCGCGCATTGCACACTGCCTGATGACAGGACTGGTGTGGCAGCAGACCTTTTTGACGTGTTTGACGTTCCTTCACTTGATGTCAGGTCCCGCTGATGACAGGGGCTCAGCTACACTGGCGAGTCCTTACTAGGCAAGCTCGGGAGGCCAAGTACAGGTCCAGGGCTTCTTGGGAGCTCCGGTACAGCTACAAGTGGTCTGGGGCAAAGTCTGGACGCTCTGGGGTATGAGTAGCGATGCGCTCGAGGTTTGAAAGTGCTCCGGGGAGGGGAGCACAAGTTCAGGAGGGTAGAGTGGTTTGTAAAGGAGGGAGGAATGGGAAGCAGGAGGGTAGTATTGATTGGGGGGGGCAGAGGTAGTTTTGGAAGTGGGTGGAGATAGGTATGGAACGGATGGGGGGTGGATTGGTCGAGTAACTGGGGAATGAGAGGAGACATGGACCAGAGAGTAGGAATAGAGAGGAAGAGATACGGAACAGTAGATAGAGAAATGGAGGAGAGATACGGAACAGAGATACGAGTCATGGAATGGAAACATGAGGCACGGAGACGAGAGACGAGAGACGAGACGAGAGAGAGAGAAGAGAGGCATGAGAATAGATTGAGATTGAGACAGAGACAGAGAATACGGAAATGCGGAGAACTATGGTTAATATCAAGACTACCTAACTCGTAGGCTACCCTATGGTTTATGTACTACCCTTCTGCTAAGTCCCTAGCAAGTAGCATCTGATTGTCCCCCGGTTAGGTCCCGGGGCATGTTCTCAGCCCCGGGGTCATGACAGTCGTTGGGGCGTGTTGGTGCGGGTCATGGCGGTCTTGCGTTGGGCGGGTTGGTGGTTACGGTATGTGGTGGTGGCGTCTGCTGATGCCACAGAAGCAGGTGGCCCGGTGACATGCCAACGGTTCGCGGGAGGAATGTTGTGGAATGTTATGTGATGGCTGGGATGCCGGGGGTCCAGATGTGCCCGGTGACAGGGAAGCTTTGGGATGACGTGTCCGCCGAGATGCCGGGGTTTGGTGATGCCCAGGGGTTTATCCAGAGATGGCCGTGGGTGTTTCTGATGTAGCGTTGTGGGGTTGTTGGTGGCCCCGGAGGTGTGCGGGGGTGTGGGGGAGGTGTGTGCCAGGGTTGGGGCACTGTAGGAGGGTCCGGAGATGGCGGGGTCGTGACACTCGACTCCTCAAACACCCCCAATGTGCTGCCTCTTTTGGAGTCTCCGACACATCCCCTGCCTTCCCCGGCCATGACAGCACCAATGCCTGTTGCTGCCCCCCACAGGTCGGCCCGCCTTGCTGAGAAGAAGGATAAAGCAATGTCACCACCGCCCAATGAGGACCCGATCATTCTTGATGACACCGACCCTGAAAGCAAGGAGGAGACTTTTGCGGCTATGCCTGGTGCCTTGTCCTTGCATACTGCTGACCCTGATGAGCTGTGGATCCCAAAGTCCTATTCAGAGGCAATGTGCCATCTGGACCTGTGGTGTGAACCTATGGACCAGGAGATGGCAAAGATGCATGAACGCAAGGTCTGGCAACTCGTCAAAAGGTCTGAGGGCGCAAGGACCATGAAGAATCATTGGGTCTTCGTGTTGAAGTATGGTGCGAATGGGCAGGTAGTGGGGAGGAAAGCTAGGCTGGTCACAAAAGGCTTCTCCCAGATTGCTGGAGTCAATTACTTTGCAACCTATGCTTCGGTTGTTAAGTTTGAATCTCTCCGCATGAATCTAGCCATTGGCGCCATTGAGGACTACGAAATCTGGCAGGTTGATTACATGAGCGCATACCTGAACGCACTGACACAAGTCCCTATCCTGATAGAGCAACTGGAGGGGTACGAGGTGAGGGCCAGCGACGTTTATTGCATCGACGTCAACGAGGGCGAGCGGGGAGCTTGGCAGCGGAAGATAGCATGGAGGGAAACAAGAGGGGATTGGTGTCATTGCTCAACAAAGCCTTGTATGGGACGATGGATGGCGCAAGGAACTGGTGGAAGGCGCTGGATGATGAGATGAGGCAGCTGAGCTATAAACAGTTGGAGGTGGACCAGTCAGTGAGATCAAGAGACAAAGGCGGTGAAAGGACAGTAACCAGCACATACACTGATGACACATCAGGGATGTTGTCCTCGAAAGCGGAGGCAGAGAGAGCACAAAGAGAACTTGGCAAAAAGTACGAAATCAAAGACCTCAGTGATATCAAGTTTGTTCTGGGCATTAGAGTCACACATGATTGAGAAAATCGCCTTATCACACTTGACCAGGAGGAATACCTGAAGCATACCCTGGAGAAGTTTGGTATGGCTGACTGCACCCCAAAATACACACCCTTACCTCCTGGAATCATACTCAGCCAATCTCAGGCACCAACAACCAAGGAAGATCGGCAATACATGAAAGACAAGCCCTACTCAGAAGTACTCGGTTCACTAATGTACACCCAGGTTGGCACTCGACCAGACATTGCCTTTGCAATTACATCCCTCAGCCAATTCATGACTAACCCTGGGAAACCACACTGGCTGGCACTACTTCACGTCATGTGATACATCAAAGGAACACTATCATACAAACTGTGTTATGGAGGACTGGATTATACCTACTATATACCACGTGGATACTACGACTTGGATTTCGCAGCAGATGTGGACATGCGGAAGTCAATATCAGGGGGAGTATTCATCCAAGCAGGAGGGCCCACGTGTTGGAGTGCCAAGTACCAAGACACCGTGTCAACCTCCACAATGGAGGCCGAGTATATTGCTTTGGGAAGAGCAGCCAAGCAGATACAGTGGATGTTCTCGGCATTGGCTGAGATCAGTTTCGGCGTCCCTCTTCCCGCTAACCTGAAGGGTGACAACAATGGATCGATTGCGATAGCCGAAAACAAGAAAGGCCACAACTGTGTCAAGCACATCGATGTCCGGCACCATTTCATACATCACGCAGTCAAGGAAGGGAAAATCAAAATTGACTACATACCAACTCAAGATAATATAGCTGACTTATTTACAAAACCGCTCACACGCCCTCAACACCACAAGTTCTGCCTGGCACTTTGCCTATGTAGCACTTGACACGTACCGCAGATCTGCGGGAGTGTTGGAGAGAGATCGCAGCATGCATTAGCGAGACATGATTACCACGTGAAGAGTGTGTCACAATGGAGTGATCGGAAAACTGTACAGTCAGTGGTTGTAGCTTCGGAATCGGGAATGACATACCTCAGTCATTTATACACCGACTGAGGTATGTACCATCTTAAATCAGGAGTTACCATTATTAACTCAGTAGTTTAGTCTCTGTTGTTAACAGGTATTTAGGCACAATATCAGTCGTTTATACACCGACTGAGTCTCTGTTGTTAACAATTATTATTATTATTATTATTATTATTATTATTATTATTATTATTGCATTTTCTTGAGTCCAGTAAGATGAGATAAAAGAAATGAGATGAGAGAAGATAAAACAAGATGAGATAAGGAAGGATGAGATAGGCAATAAAATGGGGAGAATAAGATGAGATGGGATAAGATGAGGCAATAGAGACAGGATAAGGTGAACTTGTCAGGTCCTGCTGACAACAGGGGCTCAGCTACACTGGCGAGTCCTTACTAGGCAAGCTCAGGAGGCCAAGTACAGGTCCAGGGCTTCTCGGAAGCTCCAATCTCCAATGCAACTACGAGTGGCCTGGGATGAAGTCTTGATGTGGGGGTATGAGTACTGACACATGCAAAGACAGGAGTGCTCTGGGTTGAGGAGCACAAGTTCAGGGGATTGGAGTTTTTAATGGGGAGGCAAGGGAGGACAGGAAAGACAAGATTGATTGGAAATGGAAGTAGGTTTGGAAGTTGATAGGGATGAGTACAGAACAGAAAGGAGATAGATCGATCAGGAAACTGGGAGACAATAAGAGATACGGAACTGGAGATAGAGATAGAGAGGAAAAAATACAAGATGGGAGATAGAGAGATAGAGGAAGAGACACGGAATAGGAATACAAGTCACTGAACAGAAGTATGAGGCGTGGAGACAAGATACAAGAGATGAGACGAGAGAAATAGACAGAGGCACAAAACTAGACCAGAACAAAAACAAAGACTATGGTGAATATCAAGACTACCAACTCGTATGTTATCCTATGATTTATATATTATCCTGCTGCTAAGTCCTGGGACAGGGTCCCAGCCCAGGACCATGGCACCTGATTATCCTCCAGCTAAGTCCTGGGACAGGCTCTCGGCCCTGGGGTTGTGGCAGCTGTCAGGGCATGCTGGTGCGGGCTGCGGCTGCCTTGCATAGGGTGGGTCAACAGTTGTGGTGCACAGTAGTGGTGCCCATTGACACCACAGAAGGAGATGTGGGGCCTGGTGATGTGCTGGTGGTTTGCAGGAGGAATGTTATGTGATGGCTAGGATGCCGGGGGTTCAGATGTATCCGATGACAAGGAAGCATTGGGGTGACATGTCAGCCGAGATGCCAGAGTTTGGTGATGCCCGGGGGTCCGTCTGGAGATGGCCAAGAGTGTTGCCAGTGCAGCATTGTGAGGTTGTTGGTAGCCCCTGAGGTGTGTGTGAGGTGGGGGGAGGTGTGTGCTGGGGTCGGAGCAGCATATGAGGGTCCGGGGTTGGCAAGGTCATGACATTACTTCCTCTTACAGCATTGAGACCCTTCAAGACAGGGCCTGTGGTGGCAGTGCCATGGGAATTAAATCCAAAGTTAGTGTTGGCATAGAAGTCCTTGGAATTGAAGTTGAAGTCATACGGTGGCCATTGAGGAGGTTCTCTGAGGGAATAAAAGGAGGGCTCACCATAGTTGGTTCTCCATCCTTCCATGTCTTCACCCAATTCCACCTCTGGCTCTCCTACTCCCCCTCCCTCAGGCGACAATTGTGTCCAGGCATGGCGGACGGTATATGATCATTGCCAGACTGAGCACGAGCTGTCTGTGATGGTCTGCCAGCATGAGTGGTATCCTTTGTGGTTGCATAGCTCGTGCTGATGTTAGTTCTAGAGGTCGACTTGCAGACTCCCGGGGCCGGTCCCTTGCAGTTGACCCTCCCTGTTGCTCTGGTTGCCCCCCTTTGGCATTGCGTATCTCAAGAGGCCGTGATGGCAGGGCAGGTCACGGAGGTGTTAGCCCAGGTCTGGGGCCCCCCAACTCTCACATGGTGTCAGGTGCATGGTCTGGTAAGTAGCCCCCTAGCAGTGGATTCCTCAGCTGACTCCAGGGTACCCTAGTGCATTTTCTGTGCTCATCAGGGGGAACCTTGCAAGTTTGTAGCTCCAGAGGTGGGATCATGGCAGGATTCTTCCGTATGCGAGGCCTGTTGGGCCTGTCATGAGAGTTGCTCAGTGTCACTGGAGGGCCACTTGCATTACAGAGGAGCAGGGGTGGAATGCAGGGTGGGTCCTGGCACAGATGGCAGCGACCCCAAGGTCTCAGGCAGTAGGGGAGGCCAAAACAAAACCCGGGCATGCGTAGGAGGCTTGCTGGGAGTCTGGAGGCAGTAGCGTGGGGGCTGGGACTGTGGCAAAGGTGGGACCCCTGCAGGGGGCACAAAGGGCATTGGGGGCTACCTCTGATGAGGGAGCAAGCAGAGGGCATCCTCTCCTTCCAGGCGTCCCCCCAAGCACCCCTGGAGATTCCCTTCCCCAGAGGCAGGACCCCCTGGGGTTCACATGTTCTCCCCCCAAACTGGGAGGCTCATGAGTCCTTCTTCCCCAGCGGCTACCTCCAAAATCTCAGTGGCAGAGATGGCAACGCGGCAGCAGATGGAGGCCTTGGTGGGAGAGATTGCCCAGAGGAATGCGGAGTTGCAGCAGGTTTGGGGTGAGCGTGAAGTGGCACGGCAGGAGTTGGAGACAGTGATGGCCTTGGTTAACACGTGGGCTGTCGAGGTCCAGGGCCTTCAGGTGCAAATCCAGCGTTTTGAGGATGTGACAGGAGCGCCCGTGGCGGGTCCAGCTTTGGAGCCGGGGCAGGTGGCAGGGTTGGAGACAGAGTTGAGGGCCCTCCAGGTGGCAGGGGAGATGTCCTCTTGGCGGCGGGATTGGTTCTTGGGGGAGGCAGCCATGGGTTGGGGGGAGATACTGCGTACGTGGTCCTTAGAGTTCCGCAGGGCCTGCTAATTTGTCTTCTTTTGTTAGGCTGGGTGTGGGAGCACTGACTCCTTCTAGATGCCGCATCCGCGGCGTACGCGTCAATACAGGATGGCCTGGCCTGGGGGTGGCAGGACATTACCCTGGAGGTGGCCCATGGTCTCTCGCAGCTGGGGGGGGCTGGTGTTGGCGGGGCACCATTGGTGCAATGCTGTGGCTCCAGGGATGTGGTTGGATATGGCAGTGGATGCAGGGGAGGTCCTGCCATGCCATGAAGATCACGTGGCTGCCTTGGGGGTCCAGGTGGAGTTGGAAATGATGGAGGATGGAGGCACAATGGTCTTGGGGGTGAGGGAGGATATGAGTGAGGGCAGGGGTGCGCAGGAGAGGTCAGAGTGAGGTGTGGGGAGTGTTGCTTTTCTTGGTCAGTTCCTTGGACTTCCGGTCTCATTCCCTGTACTATTTGTAGATCAGCTTGTACATATATTGCCATAGTTCCTCTCCAAAATGTATCTCTTTCGGCAAATGCAGTTTAGTAAGTTTTATGTGGGGAGAGCAAAGAACATGTAGGGGTACTGGTGGGAGTTGAATCCCTAGTGAATCCAGAGGCGGGGGTTAGGCCCACTGCTGCCATCTATAAGTTCTAGTCCCGGGAGTCCCAGGGCTTGTTGGGGTGCCGCTGGTGGAAGTCCCAGAGTGCCAGGGAAGCTCCAGAGAGGTTTTCACGGGGTTCTAAAGTGTCATCCTTGGGGCCATAACCCTTCCAATGCATGAGGTAAAGGATTTGGTTGCAGACTTGCCAGGAATCGAGGATTTAGTCAACTTTGTATTGGGCATCACCTTTGAGCTCAATTGGCAGGGGTTGTTCCAGTTGCTGGCCCAGGAAAGGGTCTGGGGCATACTTTTTGAGGAGGCAGACATGGAACACTGGGTGGAGTCCTTTGAGGGTTGGAGGTAGGTCAAGCTTGTAGGCATGCATCAAGACTTTTCAGAGGACTTTGAAGTGTCCAAAATGCTTGTGGTCAAACTTTGGGGAGGGTCAGCAGGTTTTGATGTTGCACCAGTTGAGCCATACAAGGGTTCCAGGGGGCCAGTCGGGGGTGGGTTCATGGCGAGAGTTGGCATGCTTAGTGTAGGCTTTGTTGGCGGTGTCAATTTCTTCCCGGAGGAACTGGTGGAGAGACCGGTGATATGACCCAGTCAGTGCTGGCTGCCCAACACTGACAAGTCAAACCAAGCATGTGACATCAGCACGTGACCACTACTGACCAACTGCTAATGACACCAACCGTTACCAACAATTGCCTTAATGACCGAGCCGACCTTGGACAATCCAGCCCCCTCTACGGCCCCCAACTGGCGGCCAATGATCAATCATAACCGGATGACCCAACAATCGTAAACTTATTTTCATTCACAATTTTCTCTTACAATTTTCTTTCTCAATCTACTTACAATTTTCTTATATTACTTACAATTTCCTATTCAATAGCGGCCCCTGGCATGCGCTGTCACATGCAACTGCTATGCTTACCGGTTTCCCCTTTTGTCACCTTATGTACCTATAAATACTGCCATGTCAGTAGCTAAACATCATCAAATCGTACCAGAGTCTAGTCCCCATTTCAGACTATGCTTAAGATCTTGCTCTTGCTTCGTTAACGGCTGATTTGGATTTACCCAGCCCAGTCTTCTTCTGTTTCCACACTCAGCTTAACAGTATTGTTAAACTTAGCACTTGTCGCCTTTGTTACGTGCCATATGGGCACCCTTGCTTCGCTTTCATCAAGCACTATATGGGTGCCCTCGTCTCGCCATTGTTAATGCTAGCGCTTGCGGCTTGCAACTCATATATTTCCGTTAACTCCTCCTATATTCCTTAAAGACCTTCTGGGTCTTTACAGATCTCTCAACCTGCTGCGATTTGGTAGCAACACTAACGGCCGCACTGTTATCTCTTACCTTCTCTCTCACTTCCTTACCGACTCCAACCTCACAACTCCTTACCGGGTTTCTGGGACTTTGCTTGACTCCTCTCACACACATGTAACGCTACTACTTGCTAGCTACCCCTATCTAGCTGGTCTTGTTGGTTGTTTCCTGCACGGCAGCTAGGCAGCAAGGTCAGCACATCACCGGAGGTCCTGCATGACTTTGTGGGCAACATGCGAGGGGATGTTGTTGAGGGAGAGGGTGAGCCAGGGGTGGTAGCCCTTGTTTGACAATGAGGTCCAGGGAGATTGATGACCAGGGGCAGCAGCCTACAGGGAGAGGTTTGAGGAGGCCATAGGGGCAATGACAGGGGACCTTGGCCCGGAGGCAGGATTCACAGGCCCGGACATACCGGGTGACGTCTCACTTGAGTCCGGGCCAAAAGTAAGTCCAGGAGATCAGCTGAACAGTCTTACAGATTCCCAGATGTCCCCGTAGCTTATGGTCGTGATGTTGTCGGAGGATGTTGAGGTGTATCCTTTATGTGGTCCAGGGCATAAATTTGACCATCCCAGAGGAGGAGGGAGTTGTCTGGGGATAGGATGAAGGCTGACTGGGTTGGCGGAGCATCTTCCAGAGTGTTCTGGGGGTTGTGCTGGGTGAAGAAGGGGTCCGGAGGTGCGTTGCAGATTTTGTGTAGGATTCCTTCTTCATTCATAATCAGCATGGCATGAAGGTGTTTGGAGGGGATTACGACTCAGTGGTTAAAGGAGTTCTGCTCTGCCTCAAATGACTTCTTTGGGTAGACGTCCGGTTGTTGGGTGAAGGTGTTGGGTTTGGCTCCAAGGCAGCTGGGCGGTAGTGGATGGTGAAGTCATACTCTGAGAGAGTCTCTGACCAGCAGGCTTGGCGGCGGCTGAGCTGTTTTGTGGTCATGAAGTACTGGAGGTTGTTGTGGTTGGAGTAGACTTGGATGCAGTGGGGTGCTCCTTTGAGGTAGGCCTGCCATTGCTTGAAGGCTTTGACTATGGCAAGCAGTTCCTTGTTGTAGATGTCATAGTTGAGCTCTGCTGGGATCATTGAGCATGTGTAGAAGGCGACGGGCCAGAGCTTGCTGCTGCCAGGGTCCATCTGCAAGAGGATGCTGGCGATGGTGTAGTCAGAAGTGTCACATTCCAAGATAATGGAGAGGGAGGGGTTGTAGTATTGGAGGATCAGGGCAGAGGTTAAGATGGACTTGAGGAGTTCAAATATGCTCTGGCACTTGCTGTCCCAATTCCACGGAGTGTCCTTCTGAGTGAGCCGGTTGAGGGGTTTTGTGATGCTGGAGTAGTTATCTATGAACCGGTGGTAGAAATTAGCAAAGCCCAGGAAGGGCTGTACCTTTTTGATGTTCCAGTGTGGCAGCCAGTCAAGGATGGCCTGGATCTTGACCGGGTCCATGTGCATGCCGTCCGGGGAGACTATCACACCAAGGTACTCCAACTCTGTAATGTGGAAGGTGCACTTCTCCAGTTTGGCATGAAGGTGGTACTCCCAGAGGCATTCCAGGACTTGGTGCACATGCTTCTGGTGGTTGTCGAGGGAGTCCAAGTAGATGAGGATATTGTTGAGGTACATGATCAATGAAGACATTGCTCATGTCATGGAAAATGTTGTTCATGAAGTACTGGAAGATGGCAGGGGAGTTGGTCATTCCAAAGGGCATGACAAGATATTTGAAGAGTCCATAGCGGATGTGGAAGGTGGTTTTCCATTTGTGTCCTGGAGCTATGCACACATTGTTGTAACTGGATTGGAGGTCTATTTTGGTGTAGACTTTGGCACTGTGGAGACAATCAACCAGATCACCAATGAGGGGGAGAGGGTACCAATTCTTTTTAGTGACTTTATTGAGCCCCTGGTAGTTGATGCATAGTTAGAGGGAGCCGTCTTTTTTCTTTGCAAATAGTATGGGCGCTCCGGCAGTGGAGTTTAAGGGCTTGTCGAGGTAGTCCTTGAGTGCATGGAGCTCCACTTTGGACATATTGTAGACCTTACCAAACAGCGGTGTGGTGCCTTCCTTGAGGTTGATTGTATGGTTGTATGATCAGTGGGGGGGAAGTTCCTTGGCGCTCCCTTTGGAGAAGACATTGGCAAACTCATGATATTCCAGGGAAACTACTTTGCATAAGATCTGTTCCTCTGTTTTGTGTTTAGCAGGGGTGTCCTCAGCATAGAGGTGCTCTTTGGGGAGGGCCAGAGATATATGAAGTTGGAAGGCTGAGGTGCTGTCCTGCAGGATGTATGCAAAGAGTTCTGGGCCTATGATTTTGATGTCCAGGTTGGCGGGGCCAAGAGGTTTCTTGGGCGCATCACCAGGAGTGGATGGAGTGGGTGTTTTGAGGCTCAAAGCAGGGTAGGAGGGGCCTTTATACTGGTTTGGGGGAATGTTGGGGGGAAAGGGAGGGATTGGACGTGGGTGGGAGTCTGGGGTGGTCTGGAGTTGCCTTTTGGGGCTGCAGGGGGATCTGGCATTGTTGGATCGTCCGCAATATGGAGTTTGAGGTGGATGGCAGTGGCCAAGCTGGCATTGGGTCCTGGGAATGTCATTGTGAGGTCCTTCCAGTTGATGTTGGGGTTGACATTGTGTAACCAGAGTAGTCTGAGGACAATCGGGGTTGATTCTGGGAGAGAGGTGACCAGGAGATTCACAGGGAACTGGAGGCCATTTTCAAGGAGGAGAGTGTTGGAGTGGGAGTGGGTGATGGGTCCAGAGGTGGCAATGTTCCCGTCAAAGAGTTGGAGCTCCAGAGGCTTCACGAGAGGACTAGGGGTTAGCTATAATTGTTTGCTGACAAACGTACCGGTGGCCCCGCTATCAATGAGGACAGGTAGCATGTTGGGGAGGCTGCCTAATTGGGCACTGATAATGAAGGATTGGGCAGAGGTCAAGCAAAGTTGTAGGGGTGCCATCGGCAGGTACGTGGGGTGCTCCAGGGTATCTACATCCAAGGTAAGGCAAAGGAAGGGGAATGGGTTGCAGGGCAGGCACGGGTTGCTAGCAGGGACAGAGTGTGAGGTTCTGCCAGTCAATCTGGGGGTTGGTTGCGCAGAGCCAGGGGAGTCCCAGGATGAGGGGGGCAGCGGTGTGGAGCCTGGTTACAAGGAACCGGACTTCCTGCTGTTGACCATGGGTACACATGATGGGTAGCTGTATGGAGTGGGTGATGGCTCCAGAAGATGTGGTACTGCCATCAAAGAGTCAAAGGTGGATGGGGATGGGTAGGACAGCTTCCAGAATGGCTTTCTATAACAGGTTGCATCACAAAGAACCTGTTTATTGGGTCTATCTACAGTGTGCAAAGAATAGCTATTGAGGTTACATAATTGTAACCTCATAATTATACTACAGCACAAATAGGAGTAAATAGTAAAATAATAATCAATATACCAGGTAACAAACCTCCTTATTACATATCACCCTCATGAGACCTCTCATATAACTAGGGTATGTCATCAGACTGTGATACCAAGATGATCACAGTGAAATAAAGCAGAAAAGCAAAGGGGCAGGAAAGAGCATCCTGCCCATGAATCCATATTGGAGCATTTGCAAAGCTCTTACATTGAGAGAAAAGTAGGATCTAGGATCTTACAAGTGTTTATTGTGCTACCCCACACAATGTGTTTGCCCAACATGCACATTATGGAGGACCATTATCATCCCTCCATGTCCATCTGGTCCCCAAGGCCCTCTTCCTTGGCTACCAAGGCATTCCACCTTTCCACCACAGTGCTGGTTGTAGTGGCAAGGGCAACATCAATAGATGCAACTGTTTCAGTTGCCACACATTTGGAGGCTGCAATGTTGGCCACAGTCTCACTTTGTGCTGTCTTTCTGGGTAGGTTAGACATGGCTTTGTAGGTAGCAAGTTTTCTACCCATAGTCAAGGACTGCAGAAGTACTGGAAGTACCTTGTGAGGTGCTGCACTTGTAGAATGTGCTGAATTGTCTAAGGAGCTATCAGCAGTGAACTCCTTGTCAGAACCAGAGGCATGGAGTGACACATCAGGTCTCATGGGTAGAAGTGGTGGTCATTACCACTAGAGGTTGTATTCTAGCAGCAGAAATGGCTGCTTGAGGTTGATTGGCCAGGTATCTGAACCTGGCATCTTTTCCTTATCAAAGCCACTCTCTGTCTGTGAGCAGTGTGAGGCCATGGGCTTCAAGTAGCTGAATGAGAATGTGGGAATGTTCTTGGTCATCTGAGGTAGGGTAGTACCACCTGTTATAACCAGGCAAGAATCCTGGAGTGCTAAAGTGCTCCAAGCATTCATGGCAATTGTCATTTACAAACAAACAAACTGGTATAGAAATCACTCCCTGACCAGTGATAATCAAGGAAACATATATCATAGGTATATGCATGGTCAATCCACATCCAAGGGATTAAATTGGTTAAGAGGTGCTGGAGCACCTCAATTTTTTCCAGATTTTGAGCATGTGCAGGCTTCACATAGAGCCTGTACATGGGGAAAGTGTAGTTATTGATGGCTTGAAAGGCCACCAAACTTTCACAGTTGTAAGCTTTCACAGCCTTTGCATAGAGCTGTGAGCAAGCAATGATGAGAGAAGAACTCTTATATAAGCTGCATGGGCATTGACACCAGTAGGATCCAAGGCTCAAGGCAGGATATAACCAAAGACAAAGCTTCATTTCACTTGTCCTGAGCTGTAAATAGCAATCCCAGATGACCATGGTGCAGTAAGTACTGCATCTAGCAGTCAATTTCAAAGTGATGCCCAATGGGGACTTAATTAAGTCCCACATCCTGTGTGTTATTATCAGGGCATCTGAGCATTGCAGACACATACAAAGGAAGGGGTACAGGGAGCCAATGCCTGTCTCCCTTGAGCAAGCAAGTCTCCATGCTGTCCACATCAATGTCCAAGACATGATGCATTGTTCAATCCCTTTGCTCAGCATAAGTAAAAAAGGAGATCCTGTGGAACTCCTGTAGGAGTAGAGCAGTATGAATGTGCTCTTTTATGGCAATGGAGAGTCCATTCTCTGATGCTCCACAAATGAGAAACCACAGTTGCTCACACATGGTACCATGAGTAAAGTTTATGATAAGCCTGGGTGATATATATCATTTCAGACATTTTGTGGGTGCAAGCAATCTTCCCTTCCTTGCCCCCATAGACTACATTGGTTATTGGTGACTAATAAGAGTTAGGGTGCAGTATTCCCCTAAAATCATTCTGGCTTTCCCAATGCCCTTTGATATGAATTGTACCAGCTGTCTAGAAGACCACTAGGAATGGCATCATTCAACTGCTGGAAGTCTTGCATGGCCTTCTTATCATCATGTGCTAAGCATTGTTTGACATTAGCATTGTGTGCTCTTTTAAAACAACCTGTTTGTTTGTTGTTGTCAGGCTCTATCTCCTGATACATTCTTGAGGGGTCCATGTCTTCAAACCCCTCCTCATCCTCATCCTCTTCAGGTTGACTGTTGAATGAAGAATTTTTTGTCACTGGCTTTGTGGTATGTCAATGTAATGGGCTGCTCAGGATACCTCTGAGGGAAGTTGTATGTATGAGGTTGCTCAACCTCAATATCTCTGGTGTCCATCCAATGGGTACATTTTTAGGAAAATGTACTGACATGGCAGGAGCTACTTGTTTGCTACTCTTTGCCAAGCTGGCCAGGCCTCACTGGGCCTGTAGGTACATTTGGGACTGGGCTTGCTGACCTAGTCACTACAAATTTTGAAGGAGGTACCTTTTCACCTTTTCCTTTTCCCTTCATTGGCCAATCCCTCATACTGTGCTGAATAGTGATATGTTTCACTACTCAGGCCAGTAATTGCTACCTCATAGAGACCCTTGGAACCTCTCCATGATCTTGGCAGAACACAAGAATTTGCCATTATGAGAACCTCATCCAGGTCATTCTCCTGGTCCTGTCTCAGAAGCTTCAGATGCATCCTTAGGAATTGTCTCAATATAAGCTGAGAATCTGGTTCTCTGCCTTCTCACTGCTGATGGACCAGCCTATGCTAAGGCTAGCTCCTTGCAATAGGATTCCTTACTGGCACCCTGCACACTGACAGATGTCTATCAATACAGCACAGCTCCAACTCCTGAGCTCAGTAAGAGCTCAGATGGAATTCCTTCCAAGCTGATGTGAAGAGGACCTGCAGCTAGCTTGCTGCTCTGCTGCTCTGTCCCAGAAGTTGACTACCACTAAGTGGTTGAACTGGAGTGGTAGCAAACATACCCCCTGGCATCACTCCACCTTCCCATGCTCATGCCTATGCATGACATGACATGACATCTCCAATCATTCCCACTGGAGCACTTTGAGATGCTCCATATGCTATTCAGCCAGACTCTGTTCCAGCCACTACATCCTCCTTGGACATTGCTGTCCTTGTACTTTATATAATGTTGCCAATCACATTATGATTGTATCACTAGTATGAGAACTTCCTGGTCAAAGTTTGTTTGCAATCCAAATATTCTCTTTATCAGACATGGGAGTAGTGAAACGGTGCCTTATTCCGTTAGCTGTACTTGGGGGATGGACTACATCGTCGTAAGGACCTTCATAATAAACTCCCTCGGAGCCATAAAACGTATATATATATATGCGAAAATCCATCCAAACAGCATGATCATTCCATCATTTGCTCAGAGAAGCACCTGGAGCAGCGAATGAGGCAGAGTTATCGGTCGCTCGAAGGACAACATCGCCAACGTGGACGTTGGAGTGGCAGACACCAAAACGGCGGAGCTGCCGCTAGGACACCTGAGAGATAGCTTCAGCTTCTTCGAATGTAATGGTCATTCCGGACTTATTTTTGCCATTGGATGCCCAGGATGTACTTGAGTAGAAGGCCATTGATATGACTGAGGGACGGATGAGAAGCTATTGGCATCATACCGATCCTTGTGGTGCCGAAGAAACGAGGAATCAATTCGGACACCTGGGCATCTTATAGATAACCATATGCTTTGCATTCTCTATGATGGAATCCATGAAATATCTGCCACGCTCTAAACAACTGCATCCACGGCAGACCTTTGTTGTCGCTGTTGTCGTCGTCGAGTTCAAAGGATGCTCCGTGTTAACTCATTTTTGACTAATAAATCCTCTTCTTCAACAAGAGGGACAGACTCAGAGATCTGCCAATTTCAGTATGAAGCGGTCCGGGAGTCTGATATCAGAAACACTAGTCGGTCTATCACCCAGAAGGACAGCAGAGCAAGTAAACGGAGTAAACGCCTTGACAATCTCAACTCAACTCGACGAACGCCGGCCATAACCAATAACAAATGACCCACTATCATCGTCAACGGTATAAACACTGTCCTCTCACTCGCATCCACAGCCTCGATACATGTCATTGCCACATCCACACGTTCCAACCCAAGCTTGTTTGCATTTGCTCCGCGAACCGGACCCTATTGACGGCAGAGGCTCGGAAGTCGCCTTCGATGGTGGAGGGCAGGACGCAGGTGAACGCGATGGCAGGGTGTTCTATTGAGAGAGCTTAGTAGAGAACGATCCCGCGGCTTTTGTTGGGCGTAAAGTGTGCGGGTTGGTATAGGGATTACAGCGGCGAGAGGATTGACCGGGGAAGAAGAGGATATTACTGTACTATTACGACTAAGTGTTTGCGTTGCGCATCACGTAGGCTTGCGAACTGAGCACTTTTGGTATCCGTCACATATCACAGCATCCAAAATCCCCTCAGATCTCAGATGGTTCTTTTTTGAGGGGATATCATTAGAGGAATAGTTCAATGAGTGGCGCCTGTCATACGCAGACATCCGTCTCTCATCTCTGTGAGGTCTGAAGGAAGCGCTCGAGAATGGAGGAAATGTGTTTGTCCCATTTGCAAACGTCAAAAATTGCATCTGACATGATTTCAGCTAGTATGTGAACAATGATGTACTTTTTGTTATTCGGAACGCTGACGATTATAGGGCGAAGATCTCGGCTCATCAACTCACATCCATTTTTTGTATTGCTTCTTCGGATCCACTTCCATTACTCAGTACTTGTGCAAATTCTAGTGATATCGTATTTATACCAATGCTAGATGGACTGCTCGTATTGGTCCCCGTCTAAGCTTGGCTCAGGACTCTCACAAACCACACAACTGTGGTAGTGCTCGGATTTCCTGTCTTTCTCTGCTGTGGAATCTCTGGAACAACCATGACACCTGAGGAGCGGCAACTTATTCAGGCAGTTGGACAAACTTTGTCTCTAGACTTTATTGTTTTGCCAGTAACTGCATCTCTATGCTATGGTTCACTGCCCACTTCTCTAATTGTTGATGCCATATGCTGAATACTCCACCAGGAATATTATTTCCAATCGCAATCACTGTTGTTTATTCTTCTATCCAGTAAGACATATCTTTCCAGATGCTATCATGTTTCTCTGTTCATAACTTCTATTCAAAGTAATGGGAAAACTTGGAGTTCTAGGTGGCAATTAGCCATAACTTGCCTTGGTCTTGTTATTTCCACAGGGTTTTTGGTTATGAATATACAAGCAGCCTTGGTTGGACCTACATTTTTCCAGCCCAGCACTATACCACTTCCAAAGCGTCTAGGATACATGGATGCCATACTTGGAAAATGGAATGTAGTCCAAGTCTGGTGTCAACTAATTCCTGTAGGTTTATCGATCCAAAATTCTGTAACATCTTATTGATGGTCTCAATATAGCCAATTATGAATGATGCCTTTATCATCTGGCGTGCATGGGTTGTTTTTGAACAACGGCGTTGGGCATTGCATGTTTCAGTAGGACTCTGTCTTTCCACTCTTAGTATGTAGCATTCTTGACTAGTGGTGGATCCACTGATACCTATACAGTTGTCACACTTGTGTATCTGGGTATCTATTCTAACCCTGATGTTTTAAGGATAGCGGAACAGTCTAGGAGTAAAGTCCAGGCTCTTCTGTTTCTTGCCTCTGTGATTCTGTCATTTTTGACCAATCTTCTTGCAACATCCTTCATTGGATGGACGGTTTGGTATGTCTTTCTTGGCCCACTAGCTTATACACAATTACTCATCCAATATATATATGCTTACAGGGCACACTTGAGATTCTTGAAGACAAACATGGATAGCAAACAGTATCAGTCATTTAGATTATGGCGAATTGTATATCTCTTGGTGGATGCTGGAGCTGTTTATGGTATACTTCAGGTAATATTGGAATAACTTCAATGTCAAAAGCAAGGAATAATGACTAGACCTGCAGCTGATTAACATTGTTACTGCCTTTGCCCCCAATCATTTGTCTGCATCAATATTCGATCATGTGATTGGAACAATTTATTTCTTCATCTCAGTGTGTATTATTTCCTCCCATGATTTAATTGATACATGCTCAATCTTTGTAGCCTGTCTATCCAGCATTGACAATTGCCCTTGTCTATGGGCCATTCTCAATTGAAGGTGTGCATGAAACTGTGAAATCCCACCAACTTTCCTCTCCAGCTGTGTGATTGATATCAATTCAACTTCATCATTTCAATCAATAAAAGCTGTCCATATTTTCATGCTATGTCTTGCAATGCATTTATTGTCTACCTTTTGATTCTGTAGATTGTTATTCCTTCTATGCACTGTGATCATTGATTACTTGTCCATTCCATCATATATCAGATGCTGACCCATCTACCTTTGGATTCTGTAGATTGCTACCCCCTACATTTGTGAATAGTATTTATTACTTATCCATTCCATCATATATCTGCTACTGGACCATTCAATGTGGATATTGCAAGTTGTTTCTTGTTTATATGATATTTTTGCTAATCACTTCTTGTCATGTGGAGGTTACAGTATCTCTGTCTTTCTATATATTCCGAATCTACACCAACTACAAAAAAAGTCATCACTTTATATAATAGGACAATGATCCTGTTGGAACTAAGTGCTGCCCAGTAAGGCCAACCAAAAACCTTCCTTTTGAAGTAATAAGTAATGAGGTCTTGGTTAACTGGCTTTCAGTACTTTAAGTGATAAAAATAGGAGGAAAAACAATTACCAGACACCCTAGGTAGGTTTCTACCATCTTTTGACCCTTGTAATCCTAAGATTACAACATAATATTTGGACAAGAGGACACTGAAATCTGCCACAATTAATTTGTCATTGCCATTGGCTTCTGTATCATCTAGTGGGGATATTTCTGCACATACACTGACTTTGCAGTGACTCTGTTGCAATTGACTCTGTAGGACCATTACCAGAGGACAATGAATTCAATTTAACCCTCACAATGATCAACCATTTGCATTCAGATATTTGGATTGTCCCCAAAAGAGTGGACATCAATGTGGGTTAGTTAGCAGAACTCTTCTTTGACCATTGGGTTTGCAGAAAACATGTCACAATCAGAAGTTGTGTGACAGAGACAAGTTGTTTGTGTCCTTGTTTCTGTAAGCATTTAATGAAATCAATTGGTGTCAAAATTAAAATGTCAACTGCATACTACTCCAAGTTAGATGGTGTGAGTTAGTACCTATCAAATAAACAGTCACACAGGCTTTATGATTGCATGTAGATCATACTCAGAGGAACAAGCCTTTATGTCAACAATATTGTGGATTCTTGACAATTTGGCCATGGTTGGCAGTATCTTGTGCATCTCCAAGGTTCTGGCCCTGAACACAACAAATAGAAGTTAGATCAAGAACTTAACAATGATGCCCTTGATGATTGGTCAATAGAGGAGGGGAGGTTACAATAGTTTCTCTTTCTACTCACCTCCACCAGTAGTTTTCCTCACTAGGTTTGATACACCTGGGCAAGGCTTGTTTGAACTAACATCTTTTCCTAACATTTCTTCTTTCTGACTAGCAATGCTTTCTTCTCTTTATGTGTATGGGGAGGTGTAATACTGGGATTATAACATGGTATTGTTGCTTGTTGGGACAAGAGAACACAAAAATCCAAGAGACTTTGATCCTGGAACTAAGTTGGGACACTTCTAAAGGGTCCAAAGCATCCTAAAAATGTCTAGTAAAGAGTCCAGCAGTCTCTGCTATAGTCTAGACAGTGTGTGTGACAAAGCCACTGAAGCTGGATATGCAAAAAAGTGTAACAAAGTACAGGTTGAGTTCAGTTCCTGAGTGTCCCAAGAGCATATTACACAATTTTATAGCAATAATGGCAGCTACTCAAGCATAAGGACTGGTCCAGGAAAAAGACTAAAGAGTTACTATAACAAGTGTGACTATATCATAGGCTATGACAGCCTAATCTATTACAGTTGATGGCCAAGGAATAGTATTTGATGGGGTTATACACATTGACAATATGTGGCAGCAGTTTCTTCAATGAAGTGCACAACCAGATGATGACCTAAGTCCTAGCTCAAGCTGAGTAGGTCCTCACCTACTTCACTTGTGCAACCAGTTCATTGACCACCACTGGGTGGTCTCACTGGGGTCATTGTAAACAACTCCTGGCATTACAGCTTCTGCCAGACCCACATACATAGATGACATGACATCTGCTGTTACTCCTCTGGGAGTATCTCCTACTGGAGCACCAGGTAATGCTCCATATGCCAAGTGCTCATCATCTTCTCTAGCCACTGCATCCTACTTGGACATTTCCTGTCCTGGTGTGTGTTTATATAACACTGTCCAACAACATTATGATAGTATCAGTGATGATGAGAACTTTTTTGGCAAAAGTTTGGTTGTTTGCCAAAGGCAGTAGTCAATGCAAGTTAACTTAAAAAAATGTAACGCTTTGCACTACTGAGCCTTACATGCACAAGCTGTAAGTCAGAACTTGTCTATTGGGTCTGCCTACAGTGTGCAAAAGTAAAAGCTGATATAGGTAACAAGCATCCTCATTACATTTAAAGCCTGTGAAGACTGCACTAAATGGTTCTGGTTCTTCTTTCATGTTATGTGGAGTGATAGAATTACCATCAGGCAAAGGTTTGGGTGTTCCCCCTACTTCATGGTTACTGAGGCCCATCCTATCCTGCCATTAGATCTAGTTGAGGCAACCTGGTTAGTAGAACTACCTGAAGGTCCTTTAACTACTGAAGAACTAATTGGCTACAGGGCCAGGGCTTTAGCAAAACACCATCAGCATGTGGAGGAAATGTGAAAGAGAGTAGGCAAGGACAAGTTGCAATGAGCACAAGCACTCCATAAAAGACTTCAACTTTAAGCCTCTAGACTTAGTCCTGGTCAAGAACATGATCACTGAAAGTTCACATAGTGCTAAAATGTTGCCTAGATTCCATCGTCCTCTAGTAGTAATTACTAAGACAAAGGGAGATAACTATATAGGTAGCAGAACTGAATGGGTCAGTCTGGCAAAAGAGGGTGGCTGCATTCAGAGTGGTACCCCTATAAAGCTTGCAAACAGTTGCAGCTATCTCAAAGTCTTGAACAGTGGATTGATATCACACCTGCCAAGCTAGAGGAACTGCAAAGGGAGCTGCAGAAGCCTATAGAAGAGACTCCACAGAATATCTCATCTGGCACCATGCCACTGCATGAACCTTGAGACTTGGAAATAGAACATAAGCCTTCAGAGGATTAAATAATAATAATTTTTATTTTATTTTATTTCTGAAAGTTATTATTATTATTTCAAAAATAGCTTGAAATTTTTTTTTCTTAAGTTTGGGCAAAGGGCATTATATTGGGTATGCAAAAGTTAAAGGAATAGGGAAAGTGCTTTATGAGTGTGCAGAAACAATTGAAGGCTGTGCACAAAGTGTGGTTAGAAAAAAAAAGTTGGTCTGGCTAGGTCAAGAATCAAAAGGGAAAGGGGATCAGAAGGCATGGAAACTGGCAAAACAGCAGGCTGGCTGAGGGCAGTCAGTAGTTAGTGTGGGGGAGGTGATATGATGGTCTCAAAAAAGAGACTCACTGAAAAGATGACTGATGCCTAAATAAACCAAACTAACACTGAAAACTGTAAGCAAAATGTTGAAAACTGTAGACATAAGTGGCACCTTACCAAAGTCAATCACCAATGATCCCAAGGCAAGGGCAAAAAGGCCAGAAAAACAGACAAGCCTGAGAAGCAGGCAGAAGTCATGTTCCAATGGACTGAGCCATGATTGGTGGCTGTGCTGATCCAATCACTGGGCTCAGATCCATTGGGTGCCAAATGCCCTCAGTACTGAGCCTCACTGAGGATGTGGAAGTGCCAAAGCCCAGAATAGACAAAATTTGTTGGGCAAAGAGAAACCCAGCCAGCAACTGCAAGAAACCAAAGGGAAACATGTTGGCTAGCATGGTCTGTGTGCCAGTGAAGGAGTATAAAGAGAGGAAGAAAGGAGGGGAAGAGCCAAGCAATCTTGCATGGCTCGGAGTCCCCATGGAGTGGACGTCTTAGGCCAACCTTGAGAACTTCAATACTTTGGGTTTAAAATTTAATTAATGAATTGAACCTTTTTTTGGCTCAGTCTAAACCTTAGTTCAACTTCAAAATAAATCAATAAATTTATATTGGATTATAAAAGTGTGTATTGAGTTGAAAAGGATGCCCTATGCAACTTACTTGCAGGACAGTGTTTTAATTTGTATTCAAATATCCAAATAAATAAAACTATTGGACTTTGCATCATTATTCCCCCAGTTCCCATGTCATTTTCTCCAGGTCCAAAGTGAAGTGGTGGTATAACCACAGTATTGATCTGTTCCACAGATCTTCTGTTTGTATGACAATCATCAGGATCAGTCATTTGCAATTGATGAAATCTCCTATGACTTCCAGTCTGTCTCCTTTGGCTGTAGTAGATAGTTGATTTTCAGTGGAAGGTTGCCTAAAATATCAATGTTATAGCCCAAAATCAATATAAATCATTTACATGATGTACATCACTTGCTCAAGGTGGTTCAAGGGTCACCAATGAACTACCATCAATGTATGTTAATGAATGTATAAGCCAATATATATACATTCTTTGTGTAGCTTTCCTTCCCCAGCTTTGGGATGATGATGATGATGATGATGATAGTAGAGATTGTATAGAGATGATGATTGACGATGATCCCAATGAGATAGTAGGCCTGGAGACAAACCTGAAGGGTCCGATTGTTGTATTCCCTAATGCAATCAAAGGCACGGCTAGGGCACTTTCTCGTGCCGGTTTCAATTTGATAGATGCACTTCCCTTTACTTTGGGTTGGCTACCATCCTCTGCCTGGTGAGTGACTCTAGTAATCATTTCCTGTAGTTCTCCCAAGATGGGTTCTGATCCCAGACAGTTGGAAGACCGTTTCAATTTCTTTTTGATTTTCATTTTTTTTCTGTAGCTTACAGATTTTGTTCTCTAGTTTTTTCCGTTTTATGCGCAGACGTTCTGTGAGTTCCCCCACGGGTGGGCCATACTTGTTTCTCTCCCAAGTCACCCTCATCCGATGTCTGATCTTCCATGTCTGCTGGTTCCTTAGTCCTTATGGTCGATCCGTTCTGTCATGTGCTACATTCATTCATCTAAGATTTGTTGTTGGACTTTGGGATCCAAATCGTCAAGACTTGTATCTCCCCAATTGCGCGGGTGGGGTTCCTTTCCCTTGGTTTTCAATGACCCTACATCCTTATCTGTCTGTCATATCCCTCCTGCAAATATGTTGCGGTTCCTTGTTTCCACCAACTCTCTTTGAGTGGGTGTCATGTTATTTATCCCATATTCCACTGTGTCCAATTGTTCTGGTGTCAATTCATGGGTAAAACTTGTATCTTGTTGAGAATCTTCCATCCTTGCCCGTCGACGAGGTTCACTACTTCTTGTACTTAGGTTTTCCTGCAGGGTTTCCATGTTTATTCAGGGAGTTACAAATGTATTGCTGTGCGTCAACCGTTTCGTCATTTATACTACTAGAAGAGCTATCGTCCTCCTAAATTTTCCACCGGGCCTGCCCAAGAATAAACGTCTGATTCTAGTTCAGTGACTGGAGACCCCACTGGAGTAGGATCTCTTTTTAATTTATGCACTGGAGCTGACAACGAAAATCCACTGCCGGAGTGTCCTAGTCTTCTTCAAGATCTCAACAGTAATGATAGTATATTAGCCTTTGTTGAGGGCATTAATGGGGTAGTGGTAACCTGGGTCGTTGCCATCTTTCATGCTTGCTCGACCCGCCGGGGGTTCGATTCCCCCTTAATGCAATGCGTTTGGTAGCATCATGTTTTGCTGAATTCAAACAGTTGTCTTTCTACTCCTTGGTTTCAGCATTTTCAACGTACATATCTGAATGGCTTGCATACTCGGGTAGCGTTTTCAAGTTATACTTCGTTCTGAGCCATACTCTTGGCGATCAATTGATCATGTTTAACCATGTTATGCAGGAGTCTGCGCCACCGACGCGGTTTCTCTCCGCTTATCCCAACGTCGTCCTCATAATCTGAGTACCCATACTCGACTTCTGACTCTCTCACTCGTCCAATTGCATACATATTCCACTCAGCTGCAGATGACGTCTCGCGGAACTACATTCATGTTCAGCCATCGAGCAAATGATCCGGGGTCCAATACTGGTAAGGTTTTCCAACGTCAGCTCAGCCTGGGAAATGATGTCGAAGGATGACTGATTTGGAGCTCTTACATACACTTGCACTACTTGATCTTTATCCCTCAACCCATGCCTATGATCACTCGTACCCGCCGTGCGCGTGCGTTGCGCTCAGACATGCAACTTGATTCGGACGTGGATATGGAGACGGAGGGTCGCAATCGACCAAGGAGACGGCTACAGGAACGGATGAATGAGGATGAGCCTGATGACGAGGAGTGTTCAAACGTGGATATTGAGACTGTTGCAGAGGCGGAGGGAGACGATGAGGAGGAGGAGGATGGTGATGAAGATGAAGAGGTTGTTGAGGAGGAAGACGAGGAAGAAGACGAGATTCAGTCGGACACGTACGACCTCCCGAAGGTGAATTTGAAGATACGCTTGAAGTTGCCGACGATGCATGTGTCGAGCAGATACGAGACACCTATGGTTGAATCGGAGGACTCTATGGACTCTCAGCCGCCCAGCAAACGACCCTTGACTTCAAGACAAGCTGTTCTGGCTAACGTTATGGATCCTTCCCATGTCTCGCTTGGTAGTTCTCGACAGAAGAAAGCACCTCTTAACGAAACAGAACTTGCTCTTCGACGGGAAGAGACGGCGAGGAAACGCAAGAACCTCACCGAGAAAAAGCTCGAGGACGAAAAGGTATCTATTGGCGCAGGTTCCAACAATGTGATGCTAATTCCTTACACATTACAGCTAGAAACTATCAACCGCCTTCTCAAAAAACAGTCCCGTCCCCGAAAGAAACGGAACACTGCCCAACGCACAGACATGGACGACATCGCCCCCGCCGACATCACGCGTTCCAACTCCAATTCCGTCTACACCCCTTCTAGACCCAAAAAGAATCTCAAAAGATCCGGTGTGGACGAAGAACAATACGACGACGAAGCTGAAGACGATGACGCCATGGTCGAGGACGAGGAGGCCGAAGAGGAAGCTCCGGAGAGAGAGACCCAGGTCCCAACAATGTATCGCTGGGTTTCGACGTCACGCATGCCCGAGAAGCCCGCGGACGACAGTGTGCGTATGCAAATTACGTTTTCTGTTCCGACATGTGCGCTTCCACCGACCGAGGAGATCAAGACGATATCTGTGCCGCCCAGTGTGGTGTCGGGACAACAACCATTACCGCGGCCGACAACATGTGCGGTTCCAGGGTGTGGTAAGCCGTTTCGGTATCGGTTGGTTAAGGACTGGACGAGGGGTGCGTGTGGGATGTCGTGTTTGAAGCAGTTGGAGGCTGCTATAGATGTCTCCTCATGATAATTCATCATCACTTATGTACCCTGTAGATTTGTACATGATATAATTCTTACGTTTTACTGTCCGAGATTGTTATTATCTTCTTGCTTCGATCACAGTCAGCCATGATTTTCTTGATGCCAATATGTAAGTTTTCACGCTTTAGGTGGGTAGTTGTTAGTGCGAGAGGGAAGGGGAGAAAGCGAGAAGATTTATGTGACTCTTTACTATTTGGACAACCAGGTGTCGGCATCATCATTTCTGAATAATTTTGATTATCCAGCCGAATCTACTATTTCAATAAGTATCAATACAGTGAGTTCCAAGGATCTAGTAACGGCTGTCGCTGTCTGAGACTAGGCGACGGTAAACGCATTGCATCATGAATTGAGCACAAAATATTTATTGGGCACGCTGGCTTCCTTCGAGTCGTTTCTCTCCGACGTCGACGGGCACAACGACGAACGTACCTTCAGCTCCACCTCTGACGATATGGTTATCAACAAGGGCCCAAATAACGTCAGAGTCGTTTGAAGGATCTGGGAACCTCAGCCGACTATTTGGCGCCGTTTCTGGGTAGTAAATATTAGCAGCTGTATCAGTCCAATCAAAATAATGGGCGTGTGCTCGCGTACGCCAAGCTGGCAAGGTTTTTTTTCCTATCTGAGAGGTTCACGAGGGATCCACCCTCTAGATATCCACGTTTGAACACTCCTCGTCATCAGGTTCATCCTCATTCATCCGTTCCTGTAGCCGTCTCCTTGGTCGATTGCGGCTATCCTTCTCCATATCCACGTCCGAATCAAGTTGCATGTCTGAGCGCAACGCACGCGCACGGCGGGTACGAGTGATCATAGGCATGGGTTGAGGGACAAAGATCAAGTAGTGCAAGTGTATGTAAGAGCTCCAGATCAGTCATCCTTCGACATCGTTTCCCAGGCTGACGCTGACGTTGGAAAACCTTACCAGTACTGTATTGGACCTCGGATCATTTGCTCTTTAGCAAAAAAATGTCCAATCTAGACATATTGCATTAAGGGGGAATCGAACCCCCGGCGGGTCGAACAAGCACGAAACATGGCAACGACCCAGGTTACCACTACCCCATTAATGCCCACAACAGCTGATTCGATACGCGGCTCTACCTCACCCATTTTTCTCTGCCCGCCTCCTAAACAGACTGTTCTCAGATCAACTGTTGATAACAAGCAACCGCCACTAGACCTCGGAAACCCTACGGAATACATATACCATCGCTGCACCACGCGCATCCCCCTGCCCGCTCTCTCGGTCGTGTTAGTTCCAACAGATACCCTACAAGTATTCTTCCCCTGTACGTTACTTTTCTGGAGCTTTAACTGGTCCTTCACCTAGTTTCCTTGCAGACAAGCAGCGCACGTCCTGCCAGTCGTGTTCTCGTCACACTTCCCGTTACCAGAAGCACTACAAAGTATCAATATATTACACCCCGAGTCGTTGATACAATCTAGCTGACATTCAAGCAAGCAAGATTCAGATTCTTTCAGTTCATACTGTGGTACATTTCTGACATGAACGTTCAAGAAATTGCGAGCTATATTCGGCACAACGACGACTGGGCACGTCCAAGCTCAAAACAAGACACATTTCAGCGCAGATCACTCAATTTCATTTCGTCGCCCATGAGAACCAAGAAAATGAGGGGGATAACCGCAACGAGGAAACATTGCCGACAAACCATTAGTCCCTCTTTCTTACGGTTAGCAACCAATCTTGTGTCCGTTTGGAAGTAGTCCCGAACAAATCTGGCGAACCCGGAATGGTTGTGTCGACAAGCAGAGATTATGCACACACACAAAAGTATACCAAGATCCTCTCAATCGATGTACCTGAAGGTACAACTGTCGCAGCCATCCTCAATCTCATCATTGAGAATAAGCGTGATGAGTATACCTTCGCACCCGTCGTAGAGGGATGTAGGCTTTGGTTATACACACTTGCCGGTGATTTTGCCACAGCGGGCTTTATGACCAACGACCATGCTGAAGAGGTTCGAGCAGCTCTCAGTATGTTTTGGCCGTATCCTCGGAGGACCCCTCCCATGATCAGGGCCATAGCGCAAGGACAATTTGGGAGTTGAAACAGGTAAATTCTCAGTTTCAATCCTTCATCGTGTCATTTTCCCAAGTTGTTTACAGGATGGATCGCGATATATTCAACTCGATATGGATTGCCGACTGTATTAGGGGCTTCGAAACTAGCTACTGTGTTTCAAGCAAAGTTGTATATTAGCAAAGTAATCAGCGAATGAGAATAACAAATGATCGAGAAGGAGAAATCTTTAAGCAACACATATCTGATCAAGTTGTAGACGCAAAGAAAGAAAGAAAGAGTACATATGCAGCAAATGCTGAATCCGCTAGTGAGGTTAGATCCTCATAGAGTGCACCGGCTTTTCCAGCTTGAATCTAAGTGAGCGTTGTCGTACTTTCGCAAGAGCTTTGAATCCTTTGTAATGCATGCGAGAGTAACCACAAGCAATCAATTGAAACAGAGACCAGCGCATACGATTCCATGTTGAAAGGTGTATATTTGCCTCCTGAGGTGTAACCATTCCCATATACTCCATGAAAGCTGGATAGAAGCCCGAGTAGCCCCAATCAACGAGCCATAAGCGGCCTCTCGAATCCAGGATCATATTTCGTGGCGCTAGATCTTGATGAACCAGTACGTGTTCGCGAGCTGGAGAGAGTAGAAGATGTGGGAATGGTAAACAGTTGGATGGGCGGGCCTTTACAAGCCACCAATTAAGGTAGTCGCAAAAAAAAGAAGGGGATGCATGTGGTATAAGGACATTGAGACCGTGTATCCACTCGGACTGGACCATACCGGAGTGCAAACCTCCAGTTGTTTGCGAATTGACGGTACGCAATATAGATATGAATGACCTCAGCTGCCAGGCGATACGGATGGTTGTCCACAATCCTAAACACGGCCATAACTGCTCCAGGGTCTCTCCGTGTATACGTTCCATGATTATGATATGTTCGTCTTCTGGTAAAGGCACGATGCGGCGTACGGCGGGCACATTGATACCAATAGAGCGTGCCTTGTCCATTGCATCAACTTCATCGTGATGATCCTGGGGCCATGGAATTAATTTTGCTACTAGGTGATGAGAGAGGATGCGTATTCGTTCAGGGTGTAATGTAGTAAGGAGCGGTGATTGTCTGAAGTGATAGACAACTTCTTCGTCTGTATACGTGTCGAGCAGGGCTTCGTCGAACTTGAGAAAATCCGGCTTCGAAGATGTCATGCTAGATATCAGTTGGTCAAGGTCTCCTTGCCTTACGTTGTTTACAAACGACGACGGTAGTCAATGGAAAATCACAAGAAAATCACGTCGAGCCAAATCAAGCGAAATCGTGCCAAATAGAAATCAATTGAACCCTGATCCTGCCAAATCGTCATCACCATACCTCTGACCTTCGTCAACCAACCTTGCTTTGACCTTGCTCACCTTGCTGACATGTCGACAAATTACAACCAACGACATGTACATGCAGCTAGCTATTTTTACGTCTATTGCCTGATCATGAGGCCGGTGTGTGCTTGATATATTGGAACACATTGACTGTAATATGACATCGCGCTCGACCTGTGCTCTTCATTCAAGCTGTATATAGTGTAAAAATTTGCTTATCTTATACAATGGCTACCCTACCCATATTGTACGACTCGACCCGCCAGGGGTTTGATTCCCCCCTTGATGCAATACCTCAGTGTTCATTATGTTTTTGCCATTTTAAATATTTTTTTTCTTTTCTATTCTCTGGTTTCAGCATTTTGAATATATAGAATGGACACTTCGGAATGGACATGCACTGTTCTCGAGCTTAAACTGATGATGTTTAACAATGTTATGCAGAAATCCACGCGATTCTTTCGCTTATCCCGACCCCGAACACGTTCTGATATCTGCCGGTACTCCTGACTCTCTCACTCATCCAACCGCCTACGTACTCACTCAGCTGCAGATGACATCTCGCGGAACAACGTTCACGTTCAGCTATGGAGAAAATGATCCGGAGTCCAATACTCGTAAGGTTTTCCATATTGTCAGCGTCAGCCTGGGAAATGATGTCGAAGGATGACTTATTTGGAGACTCTTACACCATTTGACTTTGACCCTTGAACCAATGTCTATGATCACCCGCACCCGCCGTGTGCACGCGTTGCGCGCAGCTTAATTCGGACGTGAATATGGAGACGGAGGGTCGCAATCGACCAAACGCGGATATTGAGGGTGCTGTTGATGTAGGGGTAGACGATGAGGATGAGGAGAACGCTGATGAAGATGAGGTTCTTGAAGAGGAAGACGAGGAAGAATACGAGATTCAGGCGGACGCGTACGACCTAATCTGAAGATATGGTTAAAGTTGCCGACGATGCGCAATCGAGCACATATGAGACACCTGCGGTTGAGTCGGAGGACTCTATGGAGTCTCAGCCGCCCAGCAAACGGCCCTTGACTCAAGACAAGTTGTTCTGGCTAACGTTATGGATCCTTCCCACGTCCCGCTTGGTAATTTTCGACAGAAGAAAGCGCCTCTTAACGAAACAGAACTTGCTCTTCGACGGGAAGAGACAGCGAGGAAACGCAAGAACCTCACCGAGAAAAAGCTCGAGGACGAAAAGGTATGTATTTGCGCAAGTTCTATTGATGCAACGCTAATTCCCAACACATTACAGCTCGAAGCTATCAACCACCTCCTCAACAAACAGTCCCATTCCCGAAAGAAACGGAACACTGCTCAACGCCCAGACATGGACGACGGTTGTCCCCGCCGACATCACGCGCTCCAACTCTAATTCCGTCTAACCCCTTCCCGACCCAAAAAGAATCTCAAAAGATCCGGTGTGGACGACGAAGCTGAAGACGACGCCATGGTCGAGGACGAGGAGGCAGAAGAGGAAGCTCCGGAGAGATCCAGGTCCTGACGATGTATCGCTGGGTCTCGACGTCACGCATACCTCTCGTGGACCGCGGAGAAGCCTGCAGACGTCAGTATGCGTATGCAAATTACGTTTTCTGTTCCAACATCTGCGCTTCTGCCAACCGAGGAGATCAAGACGATATCTGTGCCGCCCAGTGTGGTGTCGGGACAACAACCATTACCGCGGCCGACAACATGTGCGGTTCCAGGGTGTGGTAAGCCGTTTCGGTATCGGTTGGTTAAGGACTGGACGAGGGGTGCCGTGTGGGATGACGTGTTTGAAGCAGTTGGAGACTGCTATAGATGCCTCCTCATGATAATTCATCATCACTTATGTACCCTGTGGATTTGTACATGATATAATTCTTACGTTTTACTGTCCGAGATTGTTATCTTCTTGCTTCGGCCCCATTCAGCCATGATTTTCTTAGGACCAATACGTAAGTTTCCACGTTTTAGGTGGGTAGTTGTTAGTGCGAGAGGGAAGGGGAGACAGTCGAAGAAGCGAGAAAATTTCTGTCACTCTTTCCTATCCGTACAACCAGGTGTCGGTATCACCATTCCTGAATTATCCAGCCGAATCTACTATTTTAATAAGGGAGTTCCAAGTAACATGAGTTAATGATAGGCGACGGTAAATTCATGAATTGAGAACGAAATATTTATTGGGCGCGCTGTATTCCTTCGAATCCTTCCTTTCCGACGTCGACGGGCACAACGACGAACGTACCGTCGGTTCCACCTCTGACGATATGGGTCATCAACAAGGGCCCAGATAACGTCAGAGTCGTTTGAAGGATCTGCGAACCACCGAACGTTCTCCAGCCGACTATTGGGCGCCGTTTCTGGGTTGTAAATATTAGCGGCTGTATCAGTCCAGTCAAAATAATGGGCGTGTGCTAGCGTACGCCGAGCTGGCAACGTATTTTCCCCATCTGAGAGGTTCACGAGGGATCCACCCTCTAGGGACAAGTATGCGATAGTCTTCATTTCTGAAGATAATATGATCGTCTCTCCGTCCATGGCAAAAGAAATGGACGTTACATCCAATGTGGACTGCGCAGACGTTCCGAGGAGTCTACGTTGCGCTGTATCCCACAGATAAACGTAACCAAGATTGGAGATGCCAGCAACACGGCATGAATCGGAAGAGAATGCCGCACAAATGATTTGTACTGCGTCTTTGTCCTCGGGAAAAGGAAGACGATCGATCTTGAGTGTTACTGGATCGCAGAGGCACAACCCACCCTTTGAAGCAGCATATATGTGGAAATTTCCGTCAGGTGAAAACACCGTCCATTCCACTTGTGAATTGGGTGAGAGAACATGTTTCTCGACTCCACTGTGTCCAAAAAGGAAAACATACTCTTCGTTCGAAGAGAATATAGGGCATTGATTCGATTGCATTTGAAGATAGCTGAGGGAAAAGAAATACTCTTGAGACCCCCAGGCCCAGAATTGTGGGACCTCATGGCTTGTTGCTACAATGTAGTTGCCATTAGGAGAGAATACCAAGTGATCTAGGTCTGGAGAGAGCCAACTTTCTGCTTCGAGATGTCGCGTATTCGAGTAGTGTTCACCAGGGAAGTGATAGACTCTAATGCCTCCTAGTTCTTGCCATGATTGTGAACTTTTGATGATCCAAATATAGAGTATGCCAACATAGTCACTGCAGATGACGATTTCATTATCAGGCGATATGGCGGCACGCCAGATGGGAAAGTCAGCGGAAAAACTTTGAAGAATCATATGACCACCTTGAAAGTCCCAAACACAAACCCTGTTCTGAATTATTGTGAGGATCCTTGAGCAATCATACGAGACACCCATGAATCTGAACTGAGCTCCGTGAGGCATTTCCACCCTTTCTGTTGAACCATCGAGGTCAATCCTTGACCTGACAAGGACGGAGGACGATGAATGTAGTATTTCTATCCTGTGCAAACCACCGTCCGGAGAGAAAACGAGCGTAGTGTACAAGTTGTTTCCCATATTCTCAATTGAGGTGACGAAACTGACGTTGCCAGTTTCAACATCTATCTTGGCGATAGAGTGGCCCGTGAGCACAGCGATGTACTTGCCATCAGGCTGGAATGCAAGCGATTTCACAGGATACGTGAATTGGTTTGAGTGGAGGGGTAAAAGGTTTACTGTGTCCAAGACTTCAACTTCCCCTTGGAATATGGAATCACGCCTGGATTGATGAATAAATCCAACTGCTATTGTTGTTCCAAGAGGTGAAATTGCTGAACAACTGGGGGTCGCCCCGTTGTTTGATTTGCTTTCGGGAAACAACGAGCCGTCCTTCGCAATCCAGCGGAGATCATGACCATCAAGAGACGCGAGTACATGGTCGGTATCCGTGGAATAGTGGAGAGTGAAGGGTGCACAACCTTCATCGACTCCCCGAGAGCGATATAGCATGGCATTCAGATGTACTGGCAGTGGCTTGATATCCAGGTCATCAAGCATGATCCTCAACAATTTTTCGCCTCTCTTCGGAAAGTGAGACATACAAAACCGCAGCGAGTACCTCAGCTGACTTGAGTTAGGAAATTGAATCATCCCAGATTTGACGGAGTATCGAGCATTGCGGATGGTCCAGTAAGCTTGAATGATTTGACGAAGACATTGAAATGCTAATTCTGGGTTGGACACTTCCAACCAGACACGGAAGCGATCTTCACAATCCTGGCTTGTGATATATTCAAAGAATGACTTGTGGAGCCGCAAAATTGTGTTTCCAGTTATATCACCTGTACCGGCCACTAAAAGTGTCCGCAGCCGTCGAACAAGATGGAGAAGGTCGACAGGGGAAGAATGGAGGTCCCTTCTGAGATCAAGCAGAATTTCAAGTTGAGTTATGCTCAATGGTTCGAGTGATGCGGCTATAGCACCCACAACACGGCGAAAAGTTTCAAAAACCCACAGGTCCCTGCTTTTCTGATATGTAAGGTGAAGAATAACACCATAGAGTGCTTTTATGCCTTGTGTGCCTTGCGTTGTCCCAAGATTCTCCATTATCATGTCAAGGCGTTCAAGACCCCACTCGTCCATCTGCTCTTCCAAGAAATTTGTAACAGTGACAGCCCAGATGAAAAGCCCTGACGCGTGAGATGCCAAAACTTGTAGACGCTCCTCTCCCGGCCATATGTCTTGGTTGTAGTTGTACTTTTCAGCAATCCAGGCAAATCTTTTGCGTAGATAGAATTCGACATCACGGATAGACGATTCTGAATTCGTATGAAGGTGGATATTTACGACGCGTCTATCGCGCATTGCTTTACTAAATGGTCTTTGAATACCGTCTTCAGTCCGGCTCGAAATAAAGACTTTCACATTTGGATAGTCCTCGAGAGCGTCAAAGAGCGTAGAAATGATGATCGCAGTCTCCTCTAACTTGTCCCGTCGGGTCTCGTCGAGCCCATCAATGACGACGACAACGGGCACCTTGGTATCAATGCTGGCAGCTGCTTCCAGAGTCTCTACAAAGAGCCTCGTTGCTTGTTCGCGGGTTATACCATCGAGGAGTGATAATTTCTGGCGTAATGTGTTGAAGACTTTCAACTCGACAACGCTAGAATTCTCCGCTAGCTGACGAGCAATAGTCGGAAAATACAAATTCGGGTTGGTGGTATCGTCGTTATTTCGATTGATGAAGAACTGCGCCCAGAGGATCTTTCGATCCTTGCATTCGCGAGCGACTGAAGCAGTGACTGCCGATTTACCGCATCCGGGATCACCAGTTAGCCACAGGAAGTTTCTTGAACCGTACGAGATGTCATAGACCCACGCGCGTATGTCTGCAAGGACTTCCATTCGCGTGTCCTCGTCACATAGAAATTTTTCTTGTTGATCGTACCCAACTTTGTCAGCAGTTCTGGGATAGAGAGAAGTTTGTAGGAACTTTTGGCGATCGTGAGCTTCTTGCTGGTTGCGAAGTTCTTCAAGAATGACCTCCTAGAAAGTCGGGTTCAGAATACAGTCAGCAGTTATTATGTTGTCGCCACCGACATGATGCTCCTTTTGAGTATTCCTGATGTCCTTCAATGTACGAGAAATCCTGTCAAAGGATTTGAGGAGAGCCCTGAGCTTCTGTAAGATGGCATCGAGGCCACCTGAATTGACTATTATGGAGCGGTTCTGGAGGAAATACTTGAGTCAGATAGAAAACAGAGGTACCTGTGCGGAGATACATACTTGGAACACCCTCTGCGCATCATCCAACCGTGCCTTGAAATCGGCGATTTCTTTATTAATTCTCACGTTCTTCAAGGACCACCTTCCATCTCCCTGGATATACGTCAGAGGTTGGGGAAACTGAAAGAAGCGTAACCCATACCAGTCGTAACACTGCCCACATACATATCTCATTAATCAAATTCCTAGGACATGAATCAGGTTTTGGGTCGGGAAAGATCCGGGAAACACGCACCGCATCCTGGCAAGGTTCTCCCAAGTCGCTTCTGTAATGTTCCCGCTTCCCGCATTCGCAAAAGATATTTTGACACCATCCACCCATTCAATGATCCCTTTCGCAAATTCTACAAGTTCTCGCTGTGCTCCTGAAATGGTCTGAGCAAGCGCTCCATCAATGACAACGCTTCAATGCAGTTTGATAAAAAAAATATACCGCTCCGAGTTTTACGAGCCCTAACACGGCTTTAACAAGACTTTTCGCAGGGAACGGGCCATCCGGAATGACTTCTACAAGGTCTTCCCCTTGATCAATAGCAAGGCTTGCACTTTGAAAAACGCGTTGCAGGGTCGTTTCCGGGTTCTCGGCTTCCCAGTTACTCAGAGCAGTGAGAAAGGCAGAGTCGAGCTCCCAATCTTCCCAGGGGGAAGAGAATGGAGGTTGAGAAGGGATCCCACTCCTGATTATAAACAAAATTGAGTATGAGAAAGCACACAAAACAACTGGTGCTTCTTACCACACGGATAATGGATGCATTTCCAGAGAGGTTTGACCGAGATGTTCAGAGGGGACTGTCTGATTATGAAAGAAACGTACCCTGCTCCCTTCATTCCGCAGTATTTTCTCTCGGGTAGATCAATGATGAGAAAAGGGCTGTGTCAAGTGTGTGACATTTAAAGCCTGTCTCGAAACGGAAGTGCACAATCCCAGCTTGGGCTTGATCCAACGGAACCATATCATGCGTAAGACAGCGAGTAAAGCAAGTCAAAAAAAGAAAACCCTAGCCCACGACAGTTTCAGCTTAAGATGTGTCTGTGCGGTGAGATTGGTTTCTTGATCCAATAGACCCATGATGCATGAGTTAGGAAAAGAAGAAATCAAGCAGGTCAAGAATTTTGTGAGAAAATGAATTGTTTTTTGGGTACACTTTCCGGATCCGCGTTAACATTATGGACAAAACATACCTCTAACTTGAAGCAAATTCTAATCATAAGCCGAATTCAAGAAATTTAACAAATCCTCCCGATTTGCGTCCCTCTCATGGTCCCCTTTATCCTTCTTAACCTTCAACTTGATCTACAACCAAATAACCCCATCAGCATTTTCTCATCTTGCGTAAAACACAAAACATACCTTCTTTCCAGTAAGCACGCTTCTCCTCTCCTCCTTTTCTTTCTCCTTTTCCTTCTCCTTACGCCTTTTACGGCGCTCGCGAGACCCTGACCGATCCCTTCTCTTATCCCTCGACTTCCCCTTATCTTTGTCCTTCCTCTCCCTTTCCCTCTCTTTATCGTGATCCCGACGCTCCGACTGACTGGAATGAGAATACTTGCGCTCTTTGCTCCTACTCCTACTCTGGGAGTGTCTGCGTCGTTTAACACGTCGACGATCATTTTCAATACTTTCATCCGAGGAAGTCGAGCGGGACGAGGCCGACGACGAGGACGATGACAGGGAGCGCTTTGCAATCGAACGTCCGCGCAGGGGAGAACGTGAATGCGAATGAGAACGCGCACGGTGCTGTGTGTACAAGTGTCAATATGTGTTTTGGCGCGGCAGATTTACGTCTTCGAAGGTCAGAGTCGGATTGTAGGACGGAGAAGGAGACGTACATGCTCATGTCTGCGATCAGGACTGCGGCTTCGACTGCGTATGCGTTTGGCATCGCTACGGTGTCGGTGCTCGTAGTGCTTGGGAAGGCGTTAGCATTCAGCAGGTTGAAGGTAGGCGAGAATGTAATACGTACTTTATGGTGGTCGCCCTCGTCGCGAGAGAGATGTAGACGTTCCCTATAGGAGTGCCTGTCCCTTCTTTCGTATTCTGTCTCCTCTCGAGAGACGGAGAGAGTATCCTCTGAAGCAAACATGTTCCGTTCGTATTCGCTATTTGCTTGGCTCGACTGGTGACGACCTTCGTTGTAACGAACTTTGTATCGACCATGCGACCCCGACCTTCCTGTATGCTCAAATCAAAGCAAGCATCACAAAAGGGGTACATATCCCATGCATGCATACATAATTCATGGTATACAGGATGTGAGTGTTGAAGGCGCAGGGTGGGAATAAATGTGTGAGCATGAATTGTTCATGACTAAGAAATTATGAACGTCTCTCACCACGAGCACGGTCTCTGTCAGACCTTGAGCTATGATGATGGGCCCTAACTGGAGAGTTAGGTCTGTCCTTTGCCATCGTTAAACGGCGGACGGTCGTGGGTACTGGTCAAAGTTGGAAACCAAAATGATGGAGTGTGACAAGTCCTGCTGACAGATCAATTTCTTCTGATTAAGGCTTCGACAACAACGAAAAAGGAGCACGCGACCACTCTTGGTAAGACTTGTGTAGAATTGGATGTCATTGTTGATATGATGCATATGCATTCTAAGTAAATAGTAATGTCGGGAACACTCGGAGAGAAATGCTAAGAAAAGGAGTATGTATGGTGATACAAGTTATGGTGATGCGACAGATATGCAAGGTGACGGATCCTATGTATACAAAAAAGGTCCATGCGTGAAGTCGTAAAAGAGAGATGGTCATGGCCGTGATAGCTCAAGATATTCTAGATGGTGCTGCTGTCAAACCCATGAACTCGGTGTCAATAATGTGAAACCACGCAGACTCACCAAGTGTTGTTGGCATTCTTGGGGTGGTAATTGAGAACATACTCGAATTGTGGACCAGTCTCGGGGCTGTGGGGATAACGCTTGCATTTCTCCACTGTCCGCCACTCCCGGGCAATTATATTTAGCGCTTCTTCTCCATTCTCGGCGTGGCCACTGTCAACCAGCCAGCACCCAATGACCATTCCTGTACGCCCAATACCTCCTCTGCAGTGAACTGCACTGATGCGACCCCGAACTTCATTGTCGCGCAGTACATCCAGCACGTCATACATGAGTTCGAGCGACCCAGGCAAACATCGGTCACGGATCGGGAAGCGGTGATACTCTATGGCGTCTGTATCGATCCCAAGCAGTGCCGCGCGCACGCATAGGATATTCGCATAGGATATGAGCTCGCCTGCTTCAGTGAGGTCAATGAAGGTGCGCACGCCTGCTCGTAAGAGGGCATCTAGCTTTGGTCTATTGGGGTTTTTTGGTGACCATGGATATTCACAGGCAAGTAGCTGTGGAGTAGCCCAATAAGAATTGGGAATAGGACGTGGACGATGCGCTGTGATAGGGCGCTGAGAAAGTGCATGAATTCGTCGCTGTGTCATGAGAGGCAACATGTCCTTTGAAGAAGACGAAGACGAATCCGTCGAAGTGCTTGGAATAAGAATTTGCGAAGGTCTGGAAACCTCCATGAAAATTTGATACTTTGATAGAAGAGCGAGTGTGTGGTTAAAAGAGCGTCAATTGTCTGTGAGATCCGATATTTATGTATTTCGAAAAACACAATGGTCGGTATGATCGGGACAAAAGGATCGGTGGCTGTGGCACTTGGTTACGAAATGCGGAAGCCCTTTTTTGCATGGCCAACCTTCTGAGACATCCTTAGTAAGTATTGATATCCTTGAAATGCTGGAGAATAATAATACAACTTGACTTTTGTATTCATCCGGTTGGAACAGAAGCGTGTTAGAGGCTTTTCCCTACCCGATCACATTCGCGGCTGGAACACTCTAGATTCTAAATCGATTTCATTAGAATACGTTCCAGGTGCGCTCTGCTTGGCCTATAAGGTCAGCCGCCCACTTCTCGATTTATCCAGGTTTGTAATTTACAGTGCATGTGCTTTGAAAACGTTGAAAACGTTGGAAACGTTGGAACAGGAAAGATGACAGCAGAGCTTGCGTGTGAGCTGTCAAAGTTTGAATCATGAAGCTTAATAATTGCCTCGATGATTAGGCTATAACAGTCCGTCCGTCTCAACTCGATTACTGCATTCAGGTTGGGGACTGGTGCTGACTTTTCAGAGCCTAGTCGGCCTTCAGAGGTATAGAGGGACGATCCCTGACATGTGAGTTCCTCAGCACCTAGTCCCTGTCAGTGATACTCACAACTCGTTTTTTTGGCCAAAGGCTTGACGCCAAGAATGTCGGTATAAATCGCGCAGTCCGAGATCAGTGGAATTGCGCCGAATTGGCTTCACCTCGTCAACACTCGCTGCACGTTTTGTGAATGGCTTTCTTTCACGCGTGTTCTCTGTTCCTTTCATTCACCGCGCTTATCTAACACGGGAAATTGGGACGTTCATCACCCCTGATTTGGGGCTGCTACATTGATTGGATCTTCGTTCATCAACTTATTCGATATCTATATCTCAAAGAAGCCACATATCAACTTCATCTGAATAGATGAATGAACACGAAAACATTCTCCCCGAATGCGCCCGAAATTCAGAGCCTCGTATTCTCAGCAATCCAATGCCACATGGAAGCCTCGTGTGGACCTCATCTATAATTATAGTAAGAAATTCGAACATCCCGGATCGATCCTGCAGACCTGCGTTCCATTGGGTAACTACACCCTCCTCCTAGGCTCTTTTCTCCGTATCTTGGTATCCCAAGCTAACCTGAGCATGTCTTGTGCATCTGATAACGTCAGCCTGAGCATGTCTTGTGCATCTAATAACGTCAGGCAAGCATGGTGGCAAAGCACTGCAACCTACTAGAATCATTCCATCTCGTTTTCGACTCTCGAACGGTGATGACAATGGTGACTTCAACGGCATGAGCTTAACTATCTGAAAGATTTTCGAATCGCTTCTTCTATCTCTGATTCGTGCTTAGCGGTTATGGGGTACGATACAATGTGAATCAATACTTGGATTATCTGCCTCGGTGTACTCATGTCCCTGCTTCATGTGTTGATTCGTAACTTCAGGTAGATATGGAACGCTTCTGCGAATCGAAACGATGATCACCGCCAGAACGCTGCACCAATGGGTATCTTGATTATTCTTCCTTTTAAGATTGATGAGCCAAGTCCAAGGATTTTTGAGTTCCTCAAGGAATGTTTTATAGTGTAGGTTTAACGATATCACATTCATGTTTAGACGCACAATCAGAGTCTTTAAGGGCGCGCACGCATCCAGGATTCATCTTTGTTGACTGAGAGAGACCCAGTAGCAAACGCAAACAGTGTTTACCTTCTGAAATCGATCAATGGATACAGGAGTCCTTCATCCATCTGACTGGGAGCTTTATGATTTCCACGAAATCCCGGGATGGTAGCAGACGTCTGAATGCCCCAGATGCTCGCGTAACCTGCATTTGTTTTGGAACCTCCCGGACTCGCTTGAACATTAGGACTGGCCACTAAGACCATGATCACGGCCGATCTGTCTCTGGGGTTCCGTAAGCATTTTTCCAAGTCGCTGACAATGCTCCGAGATAGGTACACATGCAGGAAGCTTGATGGGTCTTACAGGACCTAGAAAAGAGGTGTGTATGGAACTTCTCATGTTCAACTGGTGTGATAATTTTTGCCAGGGATCAAGATGTTTGGATTCCTATGCATACACGTATTTATATCTGCCCATGGTTCAAAGCTTACTTAAATCACCATTGTGAGCAATTGTGAGACCTGGCAGTACATCTCTGAATATGTCTTTTTAATTACTCGATTGATTGTAATGGCGCTATAGTGTAGTGGTTATCACTCGGGATTTTGATAATAATTTCCCGAAACCCAGGTTCGAACCCTGGTAGCGCCTTGTTGTATCCTACTTTGGTGAGGTGCCTTGCCCAAAGGGTCACATTTTGAAAGCTTCAATCATGAGTTGTTTTCTTCTTTTTCTTTTGTTTTCACTCGTATGGTTTCATGAACTGAAAACAACAGACTATCCCTATTGTAAGGGTTCCTCTTTAACTTCGACATAGAAGAACAAGGTCAAAGAAATCGCGGATATGACAGCCTTGGCCCTGTGCATAACATCTGGGTTTACTCACAGATCAGATGAGTCGTGGGTTATACTTTGGTCTCATCCTGTCATCGTGTTAACGTGGACCCACATAACCATGTGACTGTCAAAAGTTCACGGATCGCTCAATTGTTTTCCATCAATTGGGCACAGCTGCCCCTACATACATACATGAGGCCAGAAAAACCGCCTCGTGTTGCACCTATGCAGTGATCTGTGATCTCATTGGGCTTGAACTTCCTCTTGTGGAATCCTCTCTTGTATTTCATACGGCCACGTTCCAGTCACTGAAAGAGCTCAAAAAGATATCTTGATGTGAAGATGATCATTTTTTTCCGTCTCCAAATCACTTATCACTCGCCAAAGAGTCTGGCAGATAACATCTCTGGCTTGACTCGCATCTACATATAGCAGTCATCGACTCTCGGGCTTGGTATACTTCGCCGTGGCTTTTCAGGTGGTCCTTGGTGTGGTGCGTCTGATTTAGTTCAGAAGACGTATGTTTTTTTCTTATCAAATCACATCTATGGCCAGACGCCGCAATGACGACTAAGGAGACCGTTACGAAACTTGTCAGCGAAAGCCTCCGTCCCACCACCACGGGCGTCCTACGACTATTTTACAGAAACTTCGGACACTTACCCACTGAACCTTCTCCTGTATCTTGTCTTCCCAACGAAATTCTCTCTTCAATTCTTTTATATGCGGCACGAAATGCAAAAGACTGCTTCGAGACAATCGTGACATCCATCATTGTGTCCCAAGTCTCGACCCGTTGGAGATATGTTGCCATTTCTACAACTACACTCTGGAACACCATCATCCTCACCTATCCCACTTCAAAACAACAGCTGTTTCGCACCATAACATGGCTGCAGCGATCCAGATTAGCACCGCTCAATGTTTTCCTTGACTTCCGCGACCCATCGTGGAATTGGGATTTGGCAGAATCTTCTCACAGATTTCGCTGGCAGGATATGGAGACCGTTCTCCGGCTGCTAATAGTTCATGCTTGTCGATGGAAACATTTTGAGCTTTTGACTGACACTTGGGCACCCATCTTTACGTTCCTTTGCTACACTCGGCACATCAAGTCAGCTCCTCTTCTTGAGTCACTTTCACTCCATCGATGCAATGCTTTCTTCGCTTCTAAAAGTGCTACCTTTGCTCCGATTGAGATGAGACGGCCAATCCGGCTATTCGGGGGCCAAATTCTCGAGCGGTTACGCGAGGTAACTTTGACAGGAGTTCATGTCGACTGGTCGGAGTCTTCCCTACGCAATCTGACCAGTCTCAAATTCCGTTATCTTGCAAGCGACGTTGCACCATCTATCGTTGATTTTACAAACATGCTAAAAGACTGCCGAGATCTTCGTCATCTGACAATTCTCGGGCGAGGCCCACGGATCGATGACAATCCAGTTCCAAGCACATCCTCTCCATTGGCAGCACATTCGGCATCGGAAGATTCTTTTCCCAATCTAGATGCGGTAATTGAGTTATCACACGTCGTTGACTTCGTGTTTGGTTTCGTTGATACAGACTATGCTTTGAAGCTTCTTGCAAAGTTCTCATTCCCCTCACTGAGGAAACTCACCCTTGAGGGCCTTGTCGGTCTTGAGCCCCTGTTACAACATGATCTTGACGCCACACTGATTCTAGACTCGTTATCAACGTACAATTCTCCCCTAAAGTCATCACTTACTCCGGCTTATCCATTATCCCGCATCCACTCCTTGAAGCTCATTGCAATTAATGCGCATACATCTATCATTTCAAAATTCTTTAACGACCTCCATGAACTTGACTTTCTGGGTCTATACAGGACCACAAATGACGTGCTTCGAGCTCTAGCGCTACCAACTGATTTACCCTCTCGGATTATTCCTCCGTGTGCCACCCTCACAAGGCTTGAATGTCGTGATATGGATTTTCGAATTCTCGTAGATTCTATACTTGCACGAGGACCACTCTCTCGCCTCACTCATGTACACCTTCAACCAGGTGCGATTGGCATTGACAACAGAAGAAGGCTTTTGACTGCTAACATTCGAATCTTGGATAACAAATTCTCTGAAATTTCAGCTCATTAGTTGTGTCATCCCAGGCCGATGTAGCACTCGTTGTATTTTATAGCTCATACTTCTGTTCATCCTTCATTGTATCCATAGCTTCATAATGTACTAGAGTTCACAGTAAACTATGAACTGATTCCAAGCTATTCGGGACGGTTCAGGCCTGATAATCGGCAGTTCCTTCGAATTCGGCATATTCCGGGGTCAGTTGTCATCCCAGCTTCCACGCCTATCGTCTCTCTGCTTTCCGTGTAATTGTAAACGTTGTGGCGCGCATTAGGTCACGCGGTCAAAAATTATCACGTATATACCCACACCACATCCTCCAACGTTCTCGTCTGGACCCTTCCTCTAATATCACTTATATCCAATTGATTCATAATATCCGACGCGAAGTCCTGCATGATCGACAAGGACACGTAACAACTCTCGGTGTCACTTATACGCGCGGAACAAAAACATGGAACTTACCATGGATCCAGATTTGGCCAGTGAATGATATCCGCTGTGAAAGTCCACCGTCTTGTCAACTTGAAAGCTCACCATGGACCGGTCAAGTTCTGCACATGTTCTTCCTAGATTTCCAGCACGTTCTACAGAAATTCATTGCATGTTCATCGGTTGAAGAACGTCGTGCAGAACATTCACGAAGACATATGAACCTGTCAGTGATTTGTCGGGATTATGGCCGGGAGACGGTGCGTTTCAAATCGGACATCCAATCAAAGATCATATCTAGTTATGGGTGTTCATGGACTTTGATGGGCATTACCTAAAATATCTCTATATCGTGAAGCCTTGCCTTCATTGTAAGTCTTCACAACCTTTTGAAGAGCGTACCAGAGACAAGCCATACTGATCCTTTGTCAACGAGCATCGACAATATAGTTTCCATACGGTCCTTAGGCATAAACGATAAACCACAAAATCATCATCAATAGCAGGGTTTCGCGCCATCAAAATCGAGCCTGACGAAAGATGTACATGCTCTAGCCCAGGTCTTCTTTATCACTCGTGCGGTCATAGTGGGGCTTTGGTCATTTAAATTTTCAAGTCTAGTCCTTATAAGTGCAGGACGCTGCCTATTTAGGACATCTTCTCGCTGTTTGTCCCCATGAAGAACGTCATTCTTCGGATCGAACTGTTCTAACTGTCATGGCCCTTCTCAGATTGTTCCATTCTGTTTCAGCCCACTAAGGCAATACAAGGTTGTCATTAAGAACACACATCTCCCTGAATCAGCCCACTGAATACTGTCTTCCAACCAACCAACTATCATCACTACCTCCTTCTCATGTCGAGCAATGCAGATGTCCTCGTAGAAGTAGGGCAGGACTTTAACTTGAAGGTTGCTCGTGTTGTTGCAGGTGCAGTATGTTATGGTATCGTAGTGATGATTTACAGATTCTGCAAACATAACGCTAATGCTTCTGGATAGGAATATACTTCATTCTGATAGGTTTCCTTGTCGGAATCTTCTAGTATGCTACGTTTTCTATCATCCAGGCTCTTGTTTAAACAGTTCATCAGCCAGCATGGGATGAAATCTCGAGTTTCAAACATATTCTTGCTGGCTGTGACAATCCTTATGTTCTTCGGTGGAACTATTTTCTTATCCATCGATACTTCGGACCTTGTCAGACGCATCCAAGTTATCATGGTTAACGACTCAGATCAACCTCTCCAAGAAAAGCTTGATCGGGTCAACGACCAGCTGAAGAGATTGACTTGGACTGGAGAAATACTATTCGTCTTCATGGTAAAATAGGCGGACTGCTGCAGAACTAAAGCTAACCTGATTTTTTGGTCTTCAGCTGATTCTTGGCGACTCGGTGGTTGTATGGAGAACGTGGACGATTTATGGAAGACAGAGAAAATGGCTTTTTCTTCCTATCGGGACTTGGTTTGGTTCACTCGGTCAGTATCAAGTGTCGTTATTAGCAATATTTCTAATTTTTGATTTTCACCATAGTCGCTGGCCTTTATGAGCTGGGATGCGATGTGCAGACTCACTGGGCGATCAATGATCTTACACCAACCGCCGCTTCTGTAGGCGCAGCGAAGTGTGCTCATGCCGATCTTTCAAGTTATACCCTTTCGTACGTGACGAACATATTTTGCACTCTACTCATTGCATACAAAGCATGGTGCGGCTACTATTTAGATTATCTTCACGGTTCAGTTCACCAAGACTACTCTTTGCAGGCTTCATCGAAAGATGATGTCAACATATCTTGGAAACGCGCGCCGAAGGACTGCAGTAGAAAAGATTCTTACGCTCTTGATTGAATCCGGCTTTGTCTACATTGTAATTTATGTATGTGGACTCATTCGAGGTCTTTCTTACGTAAAGACTCATTCGAAGGCGTAGACATTACAAGCAGTGCCGATATACAAGGCACCGTTGTCTCCAGCAGGTCTCTTCGCCTTCAACGTTGTCAACGCAATCATCCAACAGGCAATGGTGAGTATGAAATCGACCCTTGTCTAAATCATGCTCGTGTCACCGCAGAACAATAGGGAATGTATCCAACTGTCATCATTATTCTTGTGAGGATGCACAAGTCACTGTGGGACACCCGAGAAATGTCCCAAGATCTTGTTTCTACTGCACTAAAGTTTCGCCCTGGTATATCGTCTGGAGAACGGAGTGATGACACTACCGCGGCAGCTTCCTCTTCAAACCACTCGAGCCATAGACATCAGAGTGTGATTGCTATGGTTGACTTCAATCATGCAGAACCCGATCACAATTCAGAGCATAAGAAGTTTGAATCAGGGAGCGTTGTTTGAAGGTACTCATCTGGTCTTATTGATTTCTATCTGACTATTACCATAAATAACACGTTGGGATTTTCTTGCGATGAGTTCGATGTTGTCAGAAGGTTCTTGTAAAGTGACATCTAATAAAGTCATTATTTATGTTGGTAATTAAGTTGTAAGAATACAATGGCACAATAGATCAGATGTACTTCAAGTGATTAAGATACCTATGAATCTAAGATGAAAATTATACCGTTGTTATTATACTTTATTATTCAATAGCTCTTGACGACGAAGCAAATCAATTACTCGCATGTCCAGAAGATTTTTTGAAAGTAAGGAAACCTCGAAGGTTCTCAAGTCGAGACCTGCGTTTCTTGATCGGTGCACGTGTTGCCCTGGACAGTGGAAGCTTGGAGACATATTCCAAGTCTTCTTCAGCTTCAGCAAGCCTCCCTATAAGAGAACAATTGAGTCTAAGAATCCAATCATGGGATACAGAAAATCCAGCGCTCACCTAACCTGGTGTTACAGGCACCACGTTTGATCCTAATTGGCCTTGATATAGTCGGAGGGAAGCAATCGATTGCCTCATACCGATCGATCATGATGGTATAAATCTCGACCGCCGCCGCCGTATGGCCAAGAGCTTCGAGAGTCTCCCCTATAACCCGAAAATCGTGTAGCTGTAACTCAATGACTGGGTAGTACATCAGCATACGATACCATGGTAAATTGAAATGACGCTCACCGTGACATGGGTGGTCCAGCGGAAGAACAAGGGGTTCGGTATGGGAGGGAACCACTGGGTATAAAATGTCTGTTTTGTCATGATTCACCATGGTCGTTGTGTAAAGGGATTTTTTTTTCGTAACCTCTCTGTCGAGTTCGACTTCTCTTTAAATGACCATTTAGGGGAGGGGTGGCGCAGAATGGGGCTGACTGAGACTTTATTTTCTTAGCTCGGAGCATGCTCGAGGTTCGGAAATTTGTTTAGGGGACATTCACTGTTCCGTTTCTGTCCTCATTTTAGCTTTTAGAAAGAAATATAGGGGGCAATGACCCGCCTACCAGACTTGGTCTCCATCGTTGGGTTTGGTCAGACGACGCTTCGTAATCGCATTAATTATTAGATAAGTCTGATGTATCTATTGCCCATAATACGAGTAGAAAATCATGAAAAGATGTACGAGAGGAGATCTTTACAACGGCAGGAGAACATTAAACTGTACAGCATTATTAATAATCCTTCAATTCATTTCACAGAACAAATTGGAGCGAGGTGTCCTGGAGACAGCATAAGCAATTTAAGAGGTATCAGGACATAGGATAGGAGTCATACGATGTGATGGGAACTTCCTAGCTGTGGTTTCTGACTGAACCTTGGATGAAGAATTAGCCTGTGAGTGTCAAGGATCAGTGATAAGGTCCAACCAGTCGACTCGAAAAGTTTTCCCACCTCACAGATTTAAGCAGTTCTCGATATGACTGCTTGGGATTTCGTGCTGTGGTGGGCGTCAATGTCAACTTGACTTCTAGTAACAATGATCATCATACTCAAAGATAATATGAAGGCCTGGAGAAGAATACGTCACCGACTATACCAGAAGTTGTACTAGTAATCACTTACATAGCTCATCACTCCGACGGCTACACCACCCGCAAATGTATCTGCACTGGTTTGACCATCCTGGCATCCGGACCAGGAAATCTGCGGAGAAATTCACCAATAAGATACTATGAACACAGAAATTAAGGTACTTACTACATCTGCTGTTGCTGAAAGCTGTTTCCTCATGCGATCGGTAACGTGGCTTCCCTTTAATCGGCCATGCGAAGAATACTATGCACAATATGTTTATCCTTCCAGAATTCAGTGAAAATGCTACTCACGATATACGGAAGATCTAGGGCGCCCGGATTAGGAAAAAAGTACGACAAATATAGAAACTTGCCTAATACGGTCCCAGAATGGCAACACTAACGGCCACGATCAATGTCCGCCCAGAACTGATGCGGTATGGTTTACTCACGTCAAAAAGTGCCTGAGAGCATGGCAGAAGCTCAAAACGGAGATTCAAACAAGACATGGCTACTCACTGTGAGTCGGCATCCGTTCGGCAAATGCTTCACCTAATCGGCCTAGCTCAATCCTTTCTTCCCTAGAAACGCCTTTTGTACTGACCATGATCTCGTGCATCTCCTAACCAGGAACATGGAAAGGTCAGCTGAGTGAACAAAGTTGTGGTCACGCATCGGTGCTTACATCATCAATGATATGTCCAGCTTTCTTGAAGTCCACGGGAAATATGACTTGAGACTTTCCATCAGCAAGGGAGAGAAGCTGTAGCAGAGTCGCTTCATTGGGTGCAAGCAAATACCTTCGTCATGTCCATCAAGTTCATCTCCATTAAGATCCTTTGTCTGCCCTCCATGACCCGAATCTGTAGTTGTGTCAAGGAGGAGCGGTCCGGAGAATGAACGGATACGGATCTTACAATGAAAAAATAGGGAGTCATGGGGCTTGGCTCCGCGGACAAGCCATCGCATCGCATCTAAAATATTCTGCCGTGTTGGTATTTGACGAGGATGGATTGCACCATCAGATAACAACACAATGTCTCCTGATTTGTATCCCCAGTTCTCTGCAACACATCAGACACTGAAAATTTACTATTATTGACAAGTTTTCTTACTTATCAAGAAATCACGGACATGTCTCGCATCGTTGATGCATCCGCGAAGCTCGTTCTGCTGTCCCAGATAGTTGATCCCAATCTGATCGAACATTATTAGATGCAGAAGAAAAAAAAATTGGGAAGACGACGTACACATAATGCCTTTTTGCGGCCGGTGCACTTGGAGTACTGAAAACGCGGGATTTCACCGAGTGACTGGTTGTGATGCACTTGATTTGGCGACTTCGGAGGTAGAGGCAGGGGTTTGTCCGACGAGTATCTGGAAGGGGTCAGAGGTTTCGAACTCTTGGAAGGTTTTGGAGTATGAGTGGGCGGTGGGACTGGGGGTGGAGGAGCGTTTGAAGCAAGATGTGGCTGAGAGTGAGAGTGCAAGTGAGAATGCGAATGGGAGTGGTGAGTATGGTGAGTATGAGGATGAGAGTAAGATTGGGTGCGTGCTCGTTGCTGGTTATCAGTCGGGGATGATGGACTGACGTATAGAGGTGCGTAGGAGGGAGATATGGGGAATGGTTGCATTGGAGGATTGGGACCGTAGTACAACGCCCTTTCATATCTATGGAAGAAAACATTAGTACGTTGGAACGTGAGCATTCGCAGGTCTCCATTACTGTGGCAGGCTTGAATAGCGCCAAAGCTGAACGTTAGAGCCAACAGTTGGTAAGAAAACAAACGTACATGTAGGTCGGTGGTATAAAACCAGGTGAGTATGAAGGATGTGCGAATCCTCCAATCATCGGACCAGACTCTCCTGGTTGTCTGTAGCCAAAATGCATTGTTAGGATAGAAGAAAGGCCAGAGCATCCTGCTCGTGAGACTCACGGCCCGGATGTCGAGAAGCTGATCATCAACGGCAGTAACAGGTCAGTCCAGCTCCTGACACAAGAATAGACTATACCCTGGAGTTGGCATTTGCATTGGAGGAGGATTGCTCGAAGGATCTTTCTTGTGGTGAACACCAATGAAATCCCACATCATCTTGGGAAAACGAAGCTCCAGGCGTACTAAAACGAGGCTGAATTGTAAGACCGAAGAACGCGTTGATGTGGTCGTCACTGATCAAGGAGGACAAAGGTATCGTCAAATAGTGCTGGGTATAGTGATATAGTGATCGGTTCTGCGGCGTGATGCGTGAGGGGCAACTTTGAAACACCGATTTTGGCATGAACCGTAATAGTACAAGACAGCCGCAGAGTGACGAGACTATCTAAAGAAGTTACAGACACTAGCTTTGCAGATCATACTAGGAGAACTCTGCAGAGAGACAACGTTAACTGAAGGAAGCCTTTTTTCCAGTCACGGGGGCGGATCCCTGTATTCATTGCGTCAGCAGTGATCCGATCCCGCACAAGTCGGAATCCTGGTCAAATGGAAACTTGCATTTCGATCCCCACTCTTTTGGTTAGTGACCTTCACCCGGGGCGGCGACTGTCATCAGGTGCACTCTGAATTCCTGTGTTCAGTTCACGTTGGGATTTCCCTCATGTTGACGTGTACGCCGACTTTCTTGTTCCATCTATTCCGCAACATTTAGGCATTCATGTGCACAAAGAAAGGTTTCACAATGTCTTTGGCGACAGCGATGTCAACAAAAGAACCAGTACAAAAGATCCTTGATGTCTTTGGCGACAGCGATGTCAACAAAAGAACCAGTACAAAAGATCCTTGAAGACGCCTGCCGATGTCTGACTTGAGCCACATCATTGACCGTGAACAATTCGTCTTGTGTGTTGTCTCAGCCTTGCATGTTTCTTCTTCGGAATGGAAACCAGTTATGTATAGTAAAAGCTATACACTATTTCTCACCGCCTTGAGGATGCGCAACCCACAGCCACGTGACGTGGACTGATTCTGCCGCCAGAGCTCAGAAGATGAACACTGCCCGATGTTCGGTGATCAATATCAACTATACAGTGACAACTGTTGACTAGTACTGACTTATATGGGCAAACCACAGCATCTGTTTTGAAAGCTACGTTAGCTTATTCGATCAGTTTACACTTCAATTACAATAGGAGACGTTGTGACAATTGCAGTGTCGCCCTATAATAAATAACGGGGAAACTCGAGTTCGGTTTCGAGTGTGCCTTCGAGTTTTATCATCTCATCTCATCCTTCCTCAAATTTCTGAAGCTCTTTCAGGGGTCAAGCCTCTGAGTCGTTTCCGATGACGGTCTTGACTAATTCCTGCTCGATAGAGGGCTGGAGAACACCTTTCAGAAAATACTGCATCTTTCCCTTCGAAGGGGCTGAAAGACTTGAAATCCCCTGCATTGCTGATACTGGGAATGCTCATTGCGCCAACTACCATGGCAGAATGGATACTACTCCATTACGGGTTAAACTCTGGTTCAGCAGTACCTTCGACAAACAGCTTCAAGAGCTCTTTCACGCAGTAAGTGGTCTCCAGGCCTAATCCACGAGTTCTGCCGCGCGTGTCTGATCACAATATATCCGCAGCGTCTCATGGACAAACTTTGTGCCTGGAAGCGTGCCGCTTCCGGATTCAGTAACATTTCACCTTTTTATGGCCTTGTTGAATCACCCGGCTGGGGCAAAGTGCCGTCTCTCGTTGTACCCCTGTATGAAATGAACATTAATGAATATGTTCGTTGTATACCAGAGGCAGATCCTCTGCAGCTCGTAAGGACCCATGATTTACAAGTACTTTGCCACAACTCAACACTCATATCTGCGTCTCTAGCTTCTGAAAGTGGCAGATGCGTTGGCATACATGCATAGCCTAGATCCACCTGTCATACACGGAGCCATTCGTGGTGTAAGTAACTCAGTGTTTACTCGGTTCTTTGAAATACCGATGACGAGTTTCTTGTTAGGAAAACATCCACATTGATCAACATGGAGAGCCCATGCTGGTAGATCCTGGCCTAGAGAACCTGCCTCGGGCCTATGGAGCATCAGAGAACCAGCACGATCGGGACTATATACGGTGGATGGCACCTGAGGAGATCATTGATCCTCCCGAAACAGACGTCCAGGAACAAGATGTCTCATATGATTGTTCAACACCTGAAACAGATGTCTGGAGTTTCGGAATGACCATGCTTGAAGTACGGTCCTTTTTCAAATTGCGTCGTGTGCAGTCATTTGACCAATAGGACTTAGGTGTTGAGCGGCAAGATGCCATGGGCAAATTTCAGACGAAATCCGTTGGTTGTCTATCACCTCATCGAAGGAAGTTTGCCGCAGCGCCCCCAAGCTGAAGCCATTACGGATCTGATATGGAACTTGATCTTACTCTGTCTCAGGCGAGAGCCATGCCAACGTATAAGTATGCACGGCGTGAGAAGCTATCTCCGACTCTATGTGCTTCTCAACCATGTTTCCAGACATTTACTGTTATCACATTAATCCGGAGACCCTGTACAAGATCTATTTAGGCCAAAGTATTGTTCTATTTCTTCCTGCTATGAACACAGTCCCCGTATATTCATTCCCCATATGTATGCACTGCTAGTATTGTATTGTATATTACCCTTCTTTGTCCATGTATTTGTAGTATTATGTGCGAGCAACGGTTTGGCCGAGGAATGTAAGCACCCCGGATTACCTTGCGTCGAGTCAAGTGGGCTTGATTTTTGGCCAGTGCACTGAATACCTATTAGTTATGTCAGGTGATATCCACCTCTGCTATATCACTAATAAATAACCCAGGTTGTACTACAAGAATAGTCTCTGAGATATTTTACACCACAACATAATGAGCAAGTGATGGGCCACACTGTTCAGGTTTAAGGCTGTTCATTGACAGCAGGCCCGAAAGAATGTGCAATGGGCATGGGCATTATAGTGACAGTAATGGAGACTACCAGTTCTAGCCTTGTCAATCAAGTCTAGATACTGAGACTGTTACGATATACGGTTCATCTTGCTCGTCGTCCAAGGGTATCCTGAGAATCTGATATGCATGTGGGTGGAAAGAAAAGGTTCTCGAGGAGAATTTCAATTTAATTGTAGCCAAAGTCATGGCTAGTGTTTCAACATCAGGAAAAACCGACTTAAGTCTGTACCAGTATATAGAGGTTGATACCTATTGTATCTGTGTACACAAGTGCCCTTGTTGATACATGACCATAGACTTCCCATCAACAGACTACACACATGTACATGACGATGACATGATGGTTCATACCTATACATATATGACTGAGTCATCAATAGAAAGTAGTATGAACTCTGAAGGATCATATTCTAGTAAAGTAGCTACGAGGTGCAACCAGCATGCTTGAAAAGGCATCGGGCCGGAGTACTCGCAAAACAGCCTGGGTCCTTGTGTCCTAGCACCCGCAGTACAGTATGGAAGGTAATTACGACACCTTTAGGTGATAATAGCTATGACAGTCTAATCAAAATGATTAGTTGTTTTTGCGCTGACCTATTGCACTGAATACTGATAACATCACTACTCCTTTAATATTAGTTACTGCTTACTATTGATTCCTTGTCAGCTACCTGATTGCTACTTATTGCTGATTGCTACTTATTGCTGATTGCTACTTATTGCTGATTGCTACTTATTGCTGATTGCTGATTACTAAATGTTGCTTACATGTTTTTGTTACTACTTGTTATTTATCATTAAGTATTTACTAATTGGAACTTATAATTTAGATATTTGAACTTGTAGCAAGTTCACCAATGGATAGAAGTGAGACTTACCATTATGCCAAATGACCATTGTTATTCATAGAACACAACAGTCACCTTTTGGGGTCATCTCTGCCCACTCATTTTGTGAAGGAATAAGAAATCTGGACACAGTGACAATGCAAGTACATTCTACTTTGGAGACATAGAACATTCTGCAGGAAGTTTCATTATTGAAGCTTCTCAAACAGAGAGTAGCAAGATAACACACAACAAGTATATTCCTTGGTAAAATTTTTATCAGCCCTGATACAAACATCTATGTTGAGGCTCTCTGTGTCTGTACATCTATGAACATCTGACTAGGTTTACTGGCTCTATCAAATGGGCATAGACAGGTATGATAGGTATCAATGTCTATGTTTTTACCAGTGATGCTATGACCCATCCATACTCATAGTGGTGGTATATACTCTTTTCATCTTTCCTGATGAGAATTGGGTAAAATTATGAGTGTAAACTCATTCTTTTGCCCCACCTATCTCTTGGCCAAGGACATTGGACATATTATAATTCAGGTGAAGCCTATAATTCTTGCTTCTGGACACCTGTAGGTCTCTTACTGCAACATATAGGACATCTATTGACATCTAGAAAGATAATTGACATTGTAAGAGTGACCTCTGGAGGCTATGGCTCAGTCTGGCAGAAGAAGATACAAAGAATCTATTTGGTGACTATGAAAGTTTATAGTGCTAACTACTCACCTGACAAAGGGAGACCCAAAGAGAACAAGTCTAAGGATTTCCTATACCAAGACTGCAAATTGACCATACAGATTCTAGGGGAAACATTGGAAAACAAGAGGTTGACTCAAATATAGAAGCCTTCTGTAAATGGTGTTGATCTTGAGCTGCCATGCATATGACAAGGTGAGAGTGGTGTCAGCTCTAGTCAAGGAGCACCCAAGGGTATAGTATGGAGTAGAGGCAAAAGAGAAGGATGAGATACAACAAGGTGAAACAAGGTACAATTTGAATGAAATAGGGAAAAATGAAATGTGTGGTGGGCAAGTAGTTGAGATGTTGGACACATCTAAGTAAACTCAGTCAATTGGCTGATACTCTGGGGCAGCAATGTGGCCCTGATTGTAGTATTGGGCTATGTTGCTTTTTGCCTCCTCCTAGACAGTGTTCATTTTCTTCACAAACTTATTTACTGAGTTCTGGAAAGAGCATGCACAGAGCTTGAAGCCCATCTGGGGATGGTGACCAGTGTCCAGGGAGAACAGGAAGAACTGTGTAGATAGATGGATGTGCAGATAGATGGTGATGACTTTGTAATATAGTTGGCAGGAGAACCTCCAGTAGATCTTTCCCTTCCTTTCTCTTCTTCCCATTTCTTCCTAGCCCCCTAGTTCTCCTTTGCTTCTAGCCTTTGGTCATAGCAACAGCATGGTTGAACAAAGTCTGTCCATTGAGTTTTGGATTCTTAAGGAACAAACAAAGGTCAGAGAGGAGCAGGTAGGCAGATAGGGATTCAGTTGCCCTCCTGGTCAGATCATTTTCTAAGACAGCTGGTACTGCTACCTGCCACAAATTGAAGCCATCAGTGATGCACAATTGTGATTGGATTCTGACTCTTTCCTTGTTCTCACTCCTGCTAGCAGGCTCATTAGTCTTCTTAGTGTGCATGAGGTATGATTCCTGCTGCATCTATAGTTTTTGATGCTAGCTGATAGGTTTTGGTTTATTTCAACAGGGAAACTACTTTTTACTCTGGATGTTCAGTACCTCACCCTTTCTCTGATAAGTCAGGCAGTGTATCAATGGACAATGGACATGGTTATTGTATTGGAAGTCCACATCTAGCAGAAGCTCAACTCAGTCGTTCTATTGCTTGTTGTAAAATAAGTGCAGGTATTGCTCCAGCTCCTGGTGCACTCATTCTGTCTGACTATCCAATTGTGGGTAATAAGGTTATTAGTGGTAGACATGTGTAACTTCACTTCCAGAAGAAAATAGAGTTCTCAAATCAATTCTGCAACAAACTATAGACTGTTGATGCTAGCCTAACTGTTGTTGGGAAACATTCCACTAAGCTGTGTGGCTTAGTGGAATGTTTCCCAACATAAAGTAAACCCAACCAACCCAGAAAGGTGGTGGATTGACCCCCATCAGTGACAATATCCTGGCATGATGCCTTTGAGCCTAAATTTGACATGTGTTGGGAAAAACATCATGAGCATGCAGTTACTAACCCTGATGTATCCAGGACAGAGGGGAGTATTCACCAACTGGATGGGTTGGGTTTACTTTATGTTGGAAAACATTCCACTAAGCTGCATGGCTTAGTAGAATGTTTCCCAACAACTGTACCCTATTTATACTCTCTTATTGGTGCACAGACCTGTTTCACATATGACTTTGAAAATGTATTACTATTGCATTGTTCTCCTTTGTCTACCATTCTCCCCTTTCCTTGATCCTATCATTGATCCTGTGATCTTTCCAATTACAGCTTTACTTCTTTTTTTTGTACATTCATGATAGTGTTATTATATTCTATATGAATGTTTTACTAGAACATACCCCATGTCAGTTCCATGATCAGACAACTGAGTTATGAAACTTTCCAGTAAATATATTCTAATAAACATCCTTATTCCAACTAAAGATTGTCATTTCAATTAAAGAACAACATCTAGTAAATTTAAATGTCCTTAGGTTAGCATGTCTACAGATGTTCAACAGTCCAGAGAATGACTAATGTTCCCAAAACATGTCCTTATTTTAATCATGATCAGGTTCTATAGTAATACTTTGAAACACCTATAAGGTTCAATTAAGTCTTATTCTCCTTTATTCCTCCAACTTACTGGACAAAAGAGCAAGGTCTACCTACTGGAGAACTGGAACAACACTGCACACTAAGCAGCAATGCCAAGCCTGCAAAATTTCTCAACTCACCACAGGCAAATACTATTCACCACCACTATCAAGGAGGTTGAATGAGAGGGATGGAGAGCAACTATTGAGAAAGAGAAAAACAAAGCTAGAACCTTTCTTGACTGGAAAGAAGAAAAACACTAGCCTTCTAGCTCAGCAAGGTGCAGATTAAAAGTGATTTCACTGCTATATAGCCAGCAATAGCAAGCACAAACAGCTGAGATTGGTACAGCTAGATAGAGTTCAAAATTAAGGACAGAATGAGTGCCATCATGACTAGGCAACACTCTAATCTGCATTAGGAACTGAGTGTCTAAGGAGCATGACATACCTTGGACCCTTGATTGCCCAAAATAGCCAGATTTGAACCTAACAGAGAAAATCAGGGGCATCAATCAGATTAGATGTTTGCCTCAAAAAGCATAGATTAAAACAAACATATAACACCAGTAGTGAAGGTTACAGTAGCCAGAAAAATACCCAGAATTCAGGAAGAATCCCTAGAACTGATGTAGACCTGTGAGGAAGAGCCACCAGACCTGTGGATTGCAAGAAAGAGGTTGAATACAGCTGATTTCATTCTAAGAGCAGAAGAATTAAGAATAGCAGGCACATCAGACTCTCTCAGGATCAGCAGAAGCTGCATCTGGAGACAGTTGGTAAGGGGGAGATAATAGGGCAGCTACCTATTTGTACTTGCATTGAGTGAATAACTGCACTATTGTTGATTTCCTACTAGTATAAGTGATGTGAATTACCCAGAACAACCAAATACTTTGCAGTTGTAGCCAGGACAGTCAGAATGATTCCTCAGTGCACAAGTTGGCAGTATGAGCTGTACTCAAGTATCTTTGTGCTAAACAAACCTACACTATCCTACTACATTGGCATAATGGGTAGCTTGATAGACAATTTCCTATCATAGATCTTAGGAGCATCTGCTATTTGTAGAACCTGAAAGGAGGAAGCAATGGTAGGAGACCCTTGGAGCAGCCTGCACAAAGGACTGCTCCTTGCATTACTGGTTGGTGGAGAGTACTCTGGGAATGAGGGTACAGATTACTAAGCCAAAAGTTTGGACTTGTGGATTTCTGAGCAGGAGATATGATTGAGGGTGGAGCAATCAGGATTAGGGCCACATTGCAATGCCAAAGCCAGGTACAAGGCTAGGGTTGTGGGTTGGATCCCCAAGTATCTGTGGCATGCTTAGCCAGGGCTCTGTGCCTTGTGTGCAGGGCATTTCCTTGCTCAGAATAGACATAAAAGGCATTGAAACACAATCAGGAGCCCTTACCAAGTCTTGGCATTGTTGGGAAATCAGACAGAGATCCTAGCAAAAAAAGCAGAGCACACAATGTTACAAGTGCTGAGAAGTATGTACTACAACATAATCTGTTTATCAGTTAATTAAAGTTTAATGTCTGATTGGCTTATTCTGTCAATCACATGAGCTTGTTATTCTCAACACTTCTCCTCAAGCAAACTGTGTATGGCAGTGTGCTTCTTCTCAATCAGCAAACTTTCCATCTATTGCCTTGAAGTGCTTCTGTCAAACTTCACATGAAGTAGCAAAATGACCAGTTCCTCCACAATAGAAGCATATGACATTAGTACCATAGCCTCCAAATCAACCTTGACCTCCTTCAATTCCAGTTTGATGATGGGATGAGCAAGATTCTAACAACTCTCTTTGTTGAGCAAGCAAGTGATGACAAAGTTGAGAGTGAGCTCTGTAGATGCAACAGCATCAAGAGAAATGATGACAGTCTCATAGGAAGGGGGGAGACCAGCAGTGAGGACAACAATGATGTCTTTTGTTGGATGTGGGGACATCAATTGCAATAAGGCAGTTTGTCAGAGAGCATACCTTTCCAATCCAAGCCTCCATGGTTTGGTCCTTCTTCATAGAAGCAGTAATAAAGGCACAATGGAGTGTGAGGCAAGTACCAAAACTATGGGCATGATGAACCTTGCCAAGGTTTCCCAGATAACATAGGAGTTAGGGTCAGTCATATGAGCAAGCTGAGCATCCTCCACACTGAGAATCAATAGTGCCCTTGCCTCAGCCATCCTCATCTTTACCTTTCCCAACTCCTCATCCTTAATATCACCTTCTCCTCCAACAAATTCCAATAACACTGATGAACTATCATGGCCTGCATTGACCATCCAACATAGTTTGTATGAGAGAGGTGGGGAAAGTGAATAGAACCATCCAATGATGATGACATAATGACAACCAGAAAAGAAATAAAAGTAGATAGCAACAAAACAAAGGCAGTAAATTGGGTAGACTCAAGAGATCTCTACAAGATTTGGCACTTGCAATGCAAGATGGATTTTGGCCTCCAAGAGGGAGATGACAAATTTTGGCCTCTGGCAGGCAAAGGAAACAAGATAGACAATCAAGTGATGGATTGACTCAAGGTATTTGCAAGATGCTTGGCACTTATGTTGGGAAATCAGACAGAGATCCTGGGAAAAAGAAGCAGAGTATGTGGTGTTACAAGCACTGAAAAGAGCATACTACAACATAATCTGTCTATCAGTTAATCAATTAAAGTTTAATGTCCAATTAGCTTATTCCATCCATCACATGAGCTCATTATTCTCAACATGTTTCTACAGAGAAAGATTTGTGATCAAGGGTGTCTCATAGTCTGAACCAAGAAGTGACAGTGTATGAGCATGTGTGCTTGACTGTTTCAGTTGTACATGAGAACCTAGGACTAGGATATCCTTAAACACATACATTGCTGCTAATGTATTCCAATATCTTACAACATACACCCTAAAGTACAAGTTAAATACTAAGTAGATAGCAAGTTTAATCCAAGTTTTGACTACCCCACTGATTGGCATTTTCTGCATGAAAATGGGACATTGTCCATCAGTGTTCAGGTAGCTTCTGTGTGATTTCAGGACTTCCACATGGTGCTGCACCATTGTACTAAGGTGTCTGCTGGGATTCCTTCTTTGGTTTGGCTGTGTGCATTTTGCCTGTGTGGCTTTTGGGTTGTCTGTGTGACTCCCACCTATTGGGTGTCTGCATGACTTCTTCCCCTGGTTGTCTGTGTGACTTTCACCAATCAGCTGTGTGTGCTCACCTACCCCTACTTCAGAAGTATACCTCCTACCCTTGACACCCCATTGTACTTGCACTGCAACAAATAGAATTCTGTTTGTCAATCCTCTGAATTGAACCAAAGCAGATATCTCTGAATATCTTTTCCTCAAACTCAGAACTAAGCACTGTTGAGAGTGAGCAGAGTGACATTGACTGAAGTGAGCAACCCATTAGAACTAGTATCAGTTCCTGAGCACTAATGTGAGACTTGTATCAGAACTTCCCACCAAGACAAGCCCTGTTCATCACCAATTATGTCTGGTGGCTCAATTGGGATCGTGTGAGGTTTTGTTTACATCCAGAATTTGATAGGAATTTACCCTGCTTTCCTCCTCCATTCTAGTAACAATTTTTGATAGCATGGCCAGTTTGTCCACAATTTGGATTAGTGCAAATGAGTTTCTTCTGGACATGGGGTGTCTTTGTGAGCAAGGCAGTGGATGTGGTCTCTGGATTGGTTGATTGTTCTTTTAGGTGCTTTCCAATGGACATTCAATCCTGCAATCAGTTTGACAGAGGTTTGTGTGGACTGAAGTGATGCAACAACGTAGTCCCAAGAGGCTGGAAGTGAGGATATCATGATTGCTCAAAATTGTTGTCTTTGATGTCAGCTCCTTTCTCTATGGTGGTACTCCATCTTGAATGTAAGACCTTGATATGTTTCTGGAAGTCTGTCCCATCAGAGTATTTTGTTGCCCTCAAGGAAGTTTTGGCTGAGTTTTCTACTAAGTCAGACACTGTCCTGGTAGGTCTCTTTCAATGTGGTCTATGCTTGGGCAGCTGTTCCTGACATTTTGATACCCAGGCCAATAAGGTCTTTAGTATTATATATGATAAGCGCCAGTGTCCAAGCATTTTGGACTTGCCATTCTTGGGAGGAAGGGGATGGGTCCCACCATTCAGTTGCCGGCGGAGTCGAGGTATCTCTCAGCACCTTTTAATTTGCTGCAAGGGAGCGCCCTGTCTCTAAACATAATATAATTTGTTCCGTCGAATAAGAATTTGTCCTGGTAAGTAGCGGGATTGCTATTCCCTGCAGTAGATGTTGTAGTTGTCATGTGGTTTTTGAAATAGTACGTGAGCGCTTTTCGGGGCCCTAACCTGTAGTTCAACGCAAATATATGATCCTGAGTTCACAGATAAGAACTCTTTATTAACCTGTAGTTCAACATAAATATATGATCTACAGGTAGGTGAATAAGTGTTGAAATAAAGTAGATAAGTGGACGTACTCTCAGTTCGCAAATAAGAACTGAGGGGTTATTCTAAAAACTGTATAGTAACCATTGTCAACTATTGTGCTGAAAGGGGAAGTAAGTACAGAAAAGGAATTAGAAAATAGAAATTAACATATCCGAGATGGCATTGCCACAGCTTAGAGTCCCAATCCCATAGAATCTCCTATGTCTCCTTTCAATAACATAGAGGCTGTGGCGCCGGTCTCACCGGCAACGAAAGGAATATGCCCTATTCCTGTGGAGAAAGGTGGATCACAGACACCACAATATCTCCTATACTTTACAAATGATGATCCGGCTGACAGAGTGGCATCGGTGTGCAAATGGATCAATGTCTCAAAGAACACTGGCAGCCTCAACGGACCTCTTCGGGCAGTTTATGGAGATATCGATTTCAAAACGTGCATTCAGGCTTATAGTCTGTTTACAGAACAAGCAAGTCAATGACCGAAAGAAGATTATTTAAAATCCCATTTTATGGGACAGAGGGCATTGATACTGGACCCCTACACCGCATTCCTAGAATTCATGTTTTCCCATCACCGATCAATCATCGACGCTACCTCCTTCCACCTAATCAAATCTAGAATATAGTGACCATCAAAGCCTGACTTGTCCAAGTTTGACCCACTTAATCCATCTCATTAGGGGACCAGGCAGTGCTTGTGGCGCACTATTAGGAGGCTGACCCACCTTCATGAAATGCATAAATAGGACAGGACTTCGGAAGATCCCTCAGAACACCACAACTTATCGCAACTGCTACTCACCTCAGAACTTATCAGCCTTTATCGCTTGTATTGATCATGTTTCTCACATCCGTTGAAACTCCTCCATATCGTCCCTATCGTCCTCGTCCTCGTCCCCGTCCCCGTCCAAGCCCTTTGGTCAAGAGGACGGATTCGATGGACCAACATTCTCATTCTCACCCACGCTCATCGCTTCCGCCTCAGTCGCTTTCATCTCAGCCTCCCAAGTCGAACAACTCATCCAATAAAGCAAGTGGACAGGGAAAACGATCTTCTGCACCCTCTTCTCAGTCGCCTATTGCTGGGAATCATCACCACCAGAGTAGATCTTCATCCGCCTCTCCGACTCAACTGTCTAGCCCCGGCACCTCATCTCAAGATGGGAAACATCATCGCCACACCAGAAAGAGGGTTCCATCCCAAACTAAAGTCGAGTGTCATGAAAAGACTGGTTGTCATCGTCTGCAGAGCGAGGAGATAGTTTCACACCATCAAGTGAGGGGCCATCGTCACCACCACCATGAGTCGACAGGGTCATATCATCATCAGCAGAGGAAAGGGGCAGACCCATGCCGCCAGACTAGTAGCCATCAGAAGAGAGAGGCGCCCCTATCTACTCCTAGCCCCCGTTCCGAGCCTGTGGTTCATCAAAACCATCCTGTTCAGCAAGGCTCGCGGTTCACATCGTTGATCCATTCGAAGATGAGGTGGTTAAGGTTTAGGGCGAAAGTTTTCGTCCATGGGCGCCATGTTTCAATGTAAACAGAAGTACACATCATATGTTCTTTTTTTGTTATGTTTACCGATACCGTCTCCTTTGTTTTGATCCTATCGATACTTTCTACTTTGCAACATAAACACGATCTATCTTCTCCCAGTGACGAATTTGTTGGATTAAGGTGCTATGATGACGTTAAGCTAGTCCATTGTAGAATGCGACGGTCTTGGTGCATTGAATTATGCTCCATGCAAGGTTAAAATTCACTACTATGTATATCTCGCCTCAACTTCGAAACCCATCGAACTCATAATGTTGAAAGGAATTGTTAGATTTTTTCCGAGTACTTGACTGTGAATGTAGAGCTATATATATCTGTAGCGAAAGTAATCTGGTTTGCAACCCATGGAAATCTGTCTGAGCAACAGTTTTGCATTTGGTCCAAATGTCGACGCATCAATTAATCACGCAAGATACCGTGACATCAGAAACATGACCCAAGACCACTCCCGTCTTGCGAGTTGCGACATCTTCCTCCTCTGCATCTTCAAGTTCTCATCGAATCATTCTCAGGACGTGACAAAGCACAATTTCCATTGATCCATATCACGCAGTAGAACAGGAGGTCCAAACTACTCTGCAGACTGCTGTGCAACCTACGACCGTCGTATTTGCAAATACAAAGCACAGCAAGAGAGGAGAGCGAAGAACTTCAATATGCAATCACTGAAGTATATCAAATCCCAAGAATCCCACTTAACGTGCTTGACATTCTGTCCTAGTTGAAGGGCACACTTGCGGTGCTAGAAGCGGGCCTATGAAAGTATGAAGTGAATATTCTTAATCCTTTTCTTAGGAGGATTCTTTTTGTGACCTTCTCTGACGCATGTAGGATCGTTGAGACCACAGATACACGAAATTTCGGCCTAGATACGGAAGTGCAACGGCGGCGGCGATACGTGGCCGACGTGTACAAAGAAATACAGGTGCGCCTGGGTTTCGCCTTCTCCCGAGTAGCACCATGAAAGGAACCCTTTCGTAAGCTCAGAGCATGAGAGCCGATTTATGTTCCCCTCAAGCATCAACACCGGAAAACAAAAGTAGTGTCTACACAGTCAGACTCTACTAATCCAACTCTCGCACTCCTCACTCTTTGGAACAGTAGATGAGCGACTTGCGCAGTCTGAATATTTCTTCCACTCACGGATTTCAAAGCCTTCATTAGGAACACCGTCGTCTGTTCGCGGCATAAGATATGACAGAAACAATAGTTAACGATCTCTATGTATGTATTTAACAATATCCGATTATTATCTACGCGCTGCCAGGTCCAGTCAGTCAGTCTCTAAGAAAAATTCGGGATACTAGAATCCTTGTTTGAGGCGTATGTTAGTTCTCCTATTGGATCCCAGACCTCCTGTTTGTCGACACACGTGCCAGTGTGGCGCCACTTAGCACTGCCTTTCAAGTTCTACCTCTATATGGGTCGAAGAAAAAACACATGTTCATATGTGCACCTTTAGGAGGTTTCGTCGACCCACTTGAATGGTTAAGGGGTACGTTAGGAGTACACTGCCTTTATGGACTGGGATGGGTATAAAAGGACATCGAGTTCGTGGTAGAATTTCATCCTCCCCAGCTTCTTACAACCCAGTAGTATCTCACTCAACCGCCTTTGAGTAGCTAAAGTCATCCCCTTCACAATGAAATTCTCCACTGCCATTCTTAGCGCTCTCGTCGCACACGCCACATTCATCACAGCATTGCCCGCTGTCTCCACCACCGATAAAAGAATTGTACAGGTTTGTTATTATCCCAATCATCTCTAATCTACCGATAATAACGTACCTAAATCTTAGCGGGGATACTACGACAACTACAGATGGCGTGGTTGGTACGGAGGCGGAAATGGCGGCAACGGCGGCAACGGCGGCAATGGAGGTAATGGAGGATGGGGTGGTTACGATGACGATGACTGGAATCATTACGGCGGATGGTGGGGCGGGAACGGCGGGAATGGTGGAAATGGTGGAAATGGTGGAAATGGTGGAAATGGTGGCGGTGGGTCTTGGGGTGGTAATGGCGGAAATGGTGGGAACGGCGGAAACGGCGGAAACGGAGGTTGGGGATCTTGGGGTGGCAATGGTGGGAACGGCGGGAATGGCGGGAATGGTGGTGGTGGGTCTTGGGGTGGAAACGGCGGGAATGGTGGCAACGGTGGTAATGGCGGGAATGGTGGAGGTGGGTCTTGGGGTGGAAACGGCGGAAACGGCGGGAATGGTGGGAATGGTGGGAATGGAGGCCGTGGTTCGTGGGGTGGAAATGGTGGAAATGGCGGAAATGGAGGGAATGGAGGAAATGGGGGTGGTTCGGGTTGGTAGATGGTCGTCTCTTTACCTAGCTCTTGATTCTTGGGTTGTCCTTGTGTTCCGGGATTTGGGTGACTTCCTTCTAATAATGATTATTATCTCTGCAACTTACATGCAAAACATCCAAAGTTCCCTCAGTATTTTGAGTATTTGAGACGGTATCTGACGGATATAACATTGATAAATAGGCATGTAGTTACACTATATTTCAACCCGCCACCAGATGAGTTCAACTTGGATACCAACTAAATTTCGAATTTTCATATTCTCAATGCTTGTTTTCTTACGATAATATGTCCAAAGGTTAAGTAGTAGTAACAAGTGCAGTGAACTAAATTTGTTTCGAGGTCGATATCTTCTAGCTACAAACAGCTGAGAAAGCTGATATACGGCGTAATCACCGACATGCTTACCATTATGACTACCTTCTCCATCCTATTCGCGAACAGTTCGATTCAACGACTCTCGATCCTGCGATTCGTACATAACCAGAAGGTTTAATGCGCTTGCGACTGAGACTGGTCCAACCATCATATGGAGAGACAGGGATAGCATCATGAGTGTGATTATGAAACCCAGACACTTTGGGTTATATCAGATTATAGAAAGCATCACTACGTTTATATTGATGTGGTGGGATTTCAAAGTGACATAGGGATCGTCGCCAAGAGATCTTGACCTATTCTTGATGTCAAGATGTCCGAGCATGAATATGGAGAATATACGAGAATACATGGAGAACACAGGACCCGAGTTCAAACGGATGGAAAGCACCCCTGAGGAAGAAGTTTCATCCGCTACGGATGGGCTACAGCTACTGATTAGCATCCGAGAACAACCAGAACTGACAAGGGGCGCTCTTAGGAGACTTTTATGTAAACAGGAAGATGAAAGTGAGGGAACTGAATCCTAAATGCTCACTCAGACTATGTCAGTGCATTTTTACATTGTAGTTGTGCTTCACACATGTCCATGGTCTGACCTGTGTAGCCACTCTTTTCGGAGTGACGTTTCAATCCACCGTCGCCAATTTTTTTCGAGGTTATTTGTTGTAATCTCCAAGGAACAATGTCCACACGTCGATAGTTGACATACCATGAGAATTTGAAGGTCTGCAAGCCGCGTCCATTCCTGATCCCATACATGCTCCACGGTGGCATTTCAACATTCTTCGCCAGAGCCACCTCAAACAGCTCCGGTATGGGACTAACAATGAAAAAGCTGAAGTAATACTCGTTTCACTCGCGTATTGCCTTACAGAGTGTGGGTGCGTCGCGTCGCGTGGCCATGGCACGTGCAAGCGTGGCATCGTTGAATCGACATGAAAGCGAGTAAGTAGAACGCCAACTCTGATCAAGTTGCAACTGTGCATCTAAAGCGAAGAATGCGTGAAGCCACCGGGCGTCAAATTTAATCATGCATATACAGAAAATTTTATAAGTACTCGCGGTGTAGGGATTCGTGACTGTCACTCGTTATCTTATCACCCTTCCCCTCTCTGGCACCTATCTGCTCGACCCGTTTTTCTATTTACATAACCCCTTTGTTCCTACGTATATAAGGACTACGCGATGTACTAGAATAGGTAGCTTCTCGCAATCTAGGACTTACACTAGTTCAACCGCGAGACTCTAAACTTCCGTATGACGCGATATCTGCTACTTTAGGCAGCCTCACATTCTGAACTCCACCTATCCTAATCATTCTAGTACTCGCTGGCATGCGACCTTGTGGCATCTCTCTGGTTTGATTAACTAGAGGAACCCATCTCCTAAGTCAGTACGGTTACTATGTCTGCTTACACCATTCAACCACAGATATCTCCTCGTAATCGCATTCCGACAGGCCATAATGTTGGGCAATGAATACGAGTATGCATGAAATCGGTCGGACCATGTACGGGACTACTCAGATTCTTGAGGACGGGGAAGGCCCCCGTTGTGCTCATGACCAGACTCAGAACAGGCCCCAGCCCATGCTTGAGGAGCACGGGCACCCCGCAGCTAACCCCCGTGGGGAGGATACTCCGCCTGTAAAGGCTCCTGGACCTATGCAAGGTGCCATGTAAGGACTGCGGCCGGGATCCGCATCGGAGAATGACCTGTCCAGGTTCAGCTCTGAGAGTGAGTCTTCGGAAAGGACAGGAGGAGAACCACCCCATCAATGGGCAACGGAGACGGAGGAGCTCAAGAATGAGGAGGCTTCTGGTGAGCTTACTCCGGAGCAGGAACAGACGATGAAGCTAGCACACCGTAATATGACGACTGCAGAAGAGCATCGAGTAGCTAATAGATGCGCTAATATATCTGGGGATAATATTTCCCATTCAGACGACACTCGTAACAGATCTAATGAGAACAATTGGGTGTGCAAAGGCAAAGGGCCAGACCCCAGCAATTGGGGAGAAGTCGGCTTGACAAGGGACAAAGTGGATCCCGAAGTCCAAGCTCAGTTATTGGAGGGCCTTCAGCATACGGGCTCCAAATATGACCCAAGACACTTCTGACTTGCGAGTTGCGACATCTTCCTCCTCTGCATCTTCAAATTTTCGTCGAATCATCCTTGAACGTGACAAAGCACAATGTTCGTTGACCCGTATCGCGCAGTAGAACAGGAGGTCCAGGCTACTTTGCAGACTATTGTGCAACTACAATCGTCGTATTGCGAACACAAGGCACAACAAGAGAGGAGAGCGAAGAACTTAAATATGCAATCACTGAAATACATCAAGTCCCAAGAATCCCGCTTAACTTGCTTGACTTTCTCTCTCGTAGTGGAAGGGCACACTTGCGGCGCTAGAAGCGGAAGTGAGTATTCTTAATTCTCAGGAAAATTATTTGATGACGTTTCTTGACGCATGTAGGATTGTTAAGATGCACGAAATTTCGGCCTAGATGCGGAAGTGCAACGGTGGCGGCGATACGTGGCCGACGTGTACAAAGAAATACAGGTGCGCCTGGGTTTCGCCTTCTCCCGAGTAGCACCATGAAAGGAACCCTTTCGTAAGCTCAGAGCATGAGAGCCGATTTATGTTCCCCTCAAGCATCAACACCGGAAAACAAAAGTAGTGTCTACACAGTCAGACTCTACTAATCCAACTCTCGCACTCCTCACTCTTTGGAACAGTAGATGAGCGACTTGCGCAGTCTGAATATTTCTTCCACTCACGGATTTCAAAGCCTTCATTAGGAACACCGTCGTCTGTTCGCGGCATGAGGTATGACAGAAACAATAGTTATGATTTCTAATTGTATGTATTTAACAATATCCGATTATTATCTACGCGCTGCCAGGTCCAGTCAGTCATTCTCTAAGAATAATTCGAGATACTAGAATCCTTGTTTGAGGCGTATGTTAGTTCTCCTATTGGATCCCAGATCTCCTATTTGTCGACACACGTGCCAGTGTGGCGCTACCTAGCACTGCCTTTCAAGTTCTACCTCTATATGGGTCGAAGAAAAGAAACATGTTCATATGTGCACCTTTAGGAGGTTTCGTCGACCCACTTGAATGGTTAAGGGGTACGTTAGGAGTACACTGCCTTTATGGACTGGGATGGGTATAAAAGGACATCGAGTTCGTGGTGAAATTTCATCCTCCCCAGCTTCTTACAACCCAGTAGTATCTCGCTCAACCGCCTTTGAGTAGTTAAAGTCAATTCTCCTTCACAATGAAATTCTCCACTGCCATTCTTAGCGCTCTCGTCGCACACGCCACATTCATCACAGCATTGCCCGCTGTCTCCACCACCGATAAAAGAATTGTACAGGTTTGTTATTATCCCAATCATCCCTAATCTACCGATACTGACGTACCTCAATCTTAGCGGGGCTATTACGACAAATACAGATGGCGTGGTTGGTACGGAGGAGGAAATGGCGGAAATGGCGGCAACGGCGGCAATGGAGGTAATGGAGGATGGGGTGGTTACGATGATGATGATTGGAATTATTACGGCGGATGGTGGGGCGGGAACGGCGGGAACGGTGGAAATGGTGGAAATGGTGGGGGTGGGTCTTGGGGTGGTAATGGCGGAAATGGTGGGAACGGGGGGAACGGGGGGAACGGCGGTTGGAGATCTGGGGGTGGCAACGGTGGCAATGGTGGCAACGGTGGTAATGGCGGGAATGGTGGTGGTGGGTCTTGGGGTGGAAACGGCGGGAATGGTGGCAACGGTGGTAATGGCGGGAATGGTGGAGGTGGGTCTTGGGGTGGAAACGGCGGAAACGGCGGGAATGGTGGGAATGGAGGCCGTGGTTCGTGGGGTGGAAATGGTGGAAATGGCGGAAATGGAGGGAATGGAGGGAATGGGGGTGGTTCGGGTTGGTAGATGGTCGGCTCTCGACCTAGCTCTTCATTCTTGGGTTGTCTTGTTTTCCGGGATCAGGGTTACTTCCTCTTAAATAATAATTATTTTCTTTGCAACTTACATGCAAAACATGCGAAGTTCTCTCACTCTTTCGACTATTCGAGACGGTATCTGACAGATGTGACACTGATAAATAGGTGTGTAGTCCTTGACACTAAACCGCCACCACATGAGTCCAGCTTGAATACTGACTGACATTCAAATGTTCATCGTGGTAACAAGTTCGGTGAACTTTCGAGGTCGATATCCTCTAGCTGCAATCAGCTGAGAAAGCTGATATACGACGTAATCACCGACACCCTTACAAATATGATTACCTTCTCCATCCTATTTGTGAACTGTGTACATTACATTGACTCGGTCCTGTATCTCGTATCGATGTGCTTGCGATTCAGACTGGTCCCAATCATCATATAGGGAGACAGGGATGACATCGCCAACATCATAGGCGCCATCATGAAATTCAGAGACTTTGGGTTATACCAAATCATAAAAAGCAATACCATATTTATATCGATTTGGTGGGATTTCAAGGTGACATAGGGATCATCGCCAAAGAGACTTTGACTTATTCTTGATCTCAAGATGTCCGAGCATGACACACTATTAGTAGCATCCGAGTACAACCAGGAATGACCAAAGCCAAATACATGGATGGCACGTAATTGACAAGGGGCGCTCTTAGGAGACTTTTATGTAAACAGGAAATGTAAACAGGAAGATGGAAGTTGGGGAACTGAGTCCTAATGCTCACTCAGACTATGTCAGTGCATGTTTACGTTGTAGTTGTGTTGCACGCATGTCCATGGTCTGACCTGTATAGTCACTGTTTTCGGAGTGACATTTTGTCTTCAATTCATCGCTGCCAATTTGTTTCACATAGTGAGGAATGTTATTTGTTGTAGCCTCCAAGGAAGAATCATTGATAGTTGACATATCATGAGAATTCGAAGGTCTGCAAACCGCGTCCATTCCTAATCCCATGCATGCCCCATGGTGGCGTTTCAACATTCTTCACCAGGGCCACCGCCTCAAACAGCTCCGGTATGGGATGAACAATGAAAAAGCTGAAGTAACATTTGTTTCACTCGCGTATCACCTTACAGAATGTGGGTTGCGTCGCGTCGCGTCGCGTGGCCATCAGTTTAGCACGTGCAAGCGTGGCATAGTTGAATCGGCATGAAAGCGAGTAAGTAGAACGCCAACTCTGATCAAGTTGCAACTGTGCATGCAAAGCGAAGAATGCTTGAAGCCGCCGGGCGCGTCAAATTTAATCATGCATGGTACAGAAAATTAATCTTTTATAAGTACTCGCGGTCCCGTGACCATGGTTGAACTTGAAATTCGCGACCCATTGTCCTTGTTCTCTTCCCAGCAAGCGGTCTAGCAAGTGACCAAAGACCAGCCAGGCTTGTGGTACGGTAGCGCCGGCTTGGGGTGCAGATATAGCAGAGGTACGTCCAGTGTCAAGGTATGCGCTGCTTCTGCTTGGTTGGGGGGGCGCAGACTGAATGGATACCACAGAATTTTATATCACAAAACCCTAGAAATTAACGAGCTACCTTGACTTCAAACTTACGAGTCTTACGAACGACGATCGCGAGGATCTATTTCTAGAATCTCACTTCAAACTGAACACAAGACTAACTTCAATTCAATTCAATTCAATTCAATACAACTTCATTCACAGATCTATATGATTCGAGTCAATACTCAACAAATTCCACCAACGCCACCGCCAATCCCGCCAACAATTCGCCTCATCTCCGCCACGCCCTCCGCCTCGGGCGCCTCTTCCGCTTCCAGCGTCCCCAACCTTGCAATCGGCCCCTCGATCCCATGGAGTCCTGCTCCTCCGCTACCCACCGTGCCTTCTTCGATCGCACCTAAACCAGACTTAACGGCCCCACGCAAACGCCTCGTTCCCAAAAAGTCCAAACTCAGCATGCTCAGCGTACGTTCTGACCGTGACCGTGATCGCGATCGCGATCGCGATCGAGAACGGGACAAGGAACGGGGGAAGGATCTTTCAGATGTCGTGCGGCGCATTGGGGCGGACAGAGAGATAGAGAGAGCAGGAGGAAGCGCACCTTTCGAGATATACGTCGACCCACGCCCGATTGCGCCAATTGACGATGAGGATATCGCGGAGATTATGGTTGTGAGAAAGAGGAAGAGTCGGGCGGGGTTGGATGGGGTGCGCTGGGGTGGCGTTGATCAAGATGGAGGTGGGACACTGGCGGAGGTGACGAATGTTCCTCGAGTTAAGGACAGGGAGAAGGTGAAGAGCGAGGAGAGTAAGTGGTGGAGCCTTGCAAGAGGGCGGAAAGATTCCAAGGAGAAGGAGAAGCGTGTTAAGAGTTCGCTTTCTCATATCTATCATCGTCACTTCTACTAACACCATCCTCTTCAACCAGGTCCCGACCCACGCGATCCGTATCCTCGTTCAAAGAGTGTGTCTCCTCGGATTATCCCTGCACTAACACTAACACCCTTGTAGCACCCGAACCGTTCAAGACGACACAACAAGCCGAACTTTCAAGAACGCGATTTAACTCACTCGGGGCAAACTTTCTTTTCTCTTCCTCCTCTTCCTCCTCTACGACCGCTCCTCCTGTTGCTACGACTCCCGATTTCAACGCGGCCTCTGAACACGATACCAAATGCGAATTCAAGCCGGAGCCCGAATCCAATCCCGTGCCTGAGAAGACACGCACCCGTTCACGCACACTGACAGCGGGTGGGCTGTTCGCGGTGCCTTCTCTTTCTGCTCTTGTACCCCAAGCAAACACGAATGCGAGTGCGAGCGCCCAGCCGACACAGACACAGACTCAGACGCAGGGCCACCACCAGAATCATGGCTCGATCGCACTACGCGCGATGCGGTCGATGCGGTCGTTGGCGAGAATTGGGAGTTGGGCGCAGTTGAGAGGTGGGGGTGATGAGAATGCGGTACCGGGATCGGTTAGAGTGAGGGAGAAGAAGGAGAAGGAGAAGAAGGGGGGTGGGAAGAAAGAGAAGGGGAAGGAGGGTGTGAGTGAGGAGGGGAAGAAAAAAGGAAAGAGCAAGAAAGGAAAGAGTAAGCAAGAGAAGGAGGGTGGAGATGGGGAGGGTGAAGAGAAGGACGGGAAGAAGAAGAAGAGAAAGTTGAAGAAGGAGATGGGGATGCTCGACCTCACCGCCACATCTGCGACTGTCCGACCCACTCGAGGATCGACGAGTAGCTTTGAAGTTGGGTCTGCGAGTCCTGTGATTAGGAACAGGGAGAAGGACAGGGAGAAGGAGAAGGAGAAGGAAAAAGACGGGGGCCTGGGAAAAAAGAAACGAAGTATTCTTGGTCTCGGGTTGCCTTCGACGATAGGGAAGGGTATGTCGATGCGATTGAGGAGCGGGTCGAGCGCTAGCGTATTGTCTTTGCGCGATGCGGGTGAGTAGTATACTACACATTGCCCTCGTAATTAAATTCGTATTCACTTCGAATGTTCGTTTTTTTCAGGTACTGCGAACGCGAACAAGCTCTTTGTACCTGCCAACGCTGCACATGCACATTCTCCGATCTTGATCATTGGCAGAGATCGGGCTACGTCGGTGTTGAGTACTTCGACTACGCATACCGGGAATAGCAACACGAACGAGAGCTTGAGGCCTGTATCTGTTGCGTCGACCACGAGCGGGAATGGAAAAGGGGAGAGGAAGGGGAACAGGCTGTCAAGCGGAAGTGGGTGTAGTGTGCGGTGGGACGAGGGGTGTTTGGAGAGTGGGAGGGAGGCAAGGAGGAGGGAGAGAGAGGAGAGGGAGAGAGAGAGGGTTGCTACTAAGCAAAAGGAAGGGAGGATGAGGGGAGAGAGGGAGAGAGACGAGAGGAGAGAGAGAGAGGAGAGGAGGAAACGAACGCCTATATCGGAGGTGTTTCCGGAGTGGAAGAAAGCAGAGGGGGTTACAGAGGGGGTGTACGGGGAGGACGAGAGGAAGACGGTGATGCCGGTTGTGTTGGTCGAGAGTGCGACGGCGGATGGGCATTCGGATGGGGGTGATGAGGTCGTACATGAGGGCAAAGAGCAGCATGGAGAAGAGGGAGAGGAAGGAGAGAAACCGCTTGAGACGCCCGTGAGGCGTGCGAGACATCGGTGGCTTAGCGAGCAGTTGGTGGGGCGAAGTCGGCCTAGACCTTTGTATGAGGGTGAAGACGGTTGGTTGTCCTTTATTTCTGTCATTGGAGAGGAGATGCTGATCCTAATCAAACAACAGGTGTCCTGTCCATCCTCGACGCAGCGACAAACGATCTCGCGCAGCTTATTAACCACCTTGATCTTGAAGCTACACCTGCGACCCCGGATGATATGACGCCTCTCCGTCCCTCGTCTCCTCTCGCTAGAACCCAAACCAAGAACGGTGATGCGATGAGCTTGGGCGAAGACCAACACAGTTGCGGTTACCCCGTCATCGACATGAACAACAGTCCGACGAAGAACAAGTCCAAGTCGCGCGACATGCCGTCTGTTAGTTCGTTGAGGCCTTATGCGCAAAGTCGGCGAAGTACTCTTAGTTCAGGTACTGGTGGTACAGGTCCGACGTCAGTCGAGCAGCCGCCGGCGCCGGCGATTGGGCGGAGGATTGCGCCGTGGCCGATGTTGTTCTCGCCTGTTCAGTCTCCGAAGGCGAGTAGTACGCCGCCTCCTGATAAAGACAAGCACAAAGTCAAACTCAAGGATAACGAGGGACACAAAGTCAGGGAGGACAAGGCGAAGACACCCGTAGAGCGCGGACGTCGGCGTACGATGACACCTGGACCGGAGCCTGAGCCTGAGCCTGCGTTTCAGCCTTTGAGACCGGCCAAGTCGAGAGGGGCAATTGCGGTGCTGAGGGCGCAGTTTGAGGCTGCGGGTGCGGGTGCGGGTGCGGGTGCGGGTGCGGTTGGCTCGGAACCAAAAGATGGGGACCGAGATTCGACTTCGACATTTGCAGGTGCGACGGGGACAGGGACGGTTCGTGCGCCTTCGCTAAGAACTTTTGGATCGCATTCGTCGTCGAGAGTTTCAAAGTCGGAGAGCTTCGTGTCGGAGAGTTCTCTTTCGTCGTGGCCCACGCCAAACCGGAGTCCAGTGTTCAGGCGCGCTCCGTCCCCTTCTCAGTCTCCTGCTGTGCCCATGGAGGTAGATGAAGATGATAATAATGATAATGATACGGTGCCGAATCCGTGCAGTCAAAGGAGGGTGTTGTGCATGAGCGGTACGATGAGTGCGGAGGATATTGAGCTTGACACGTCAGATCCGGATTCGGATATTCCGGATGAGCTGCAAGTGATTCTAAATGGGGGCGGAGAGCGGGAGCGGGAGCGGGATGTCTCGGCTCCCATGGATATCCTCGAATCCGAACCTGTACCACCCACCTTGACCATCCCAACGTTCCGCACGGAATTGATCGACAACGAGATCCATGCCGCCGACGTCGATGCTATGTCGTCCGACGAGGATTGCGATAACACGAAGAAGTCGTTTGATTTTACGGCGGAGATTAGGAAGCTGAACGAGTCTGGCGCGTCAGATCGGCATTCGTTTGTTGAGCAGCTGGAAAACGCGTTCAGGACCCCGGCGAAGGTTGATTTGCGGTATGCTTTCCCAGGTTCGTTGCTAGGTGTAGAGGTCCCGCCTGTACCGAAGCTCCCTGCGCATCTTGTTAATGATGGAGTTGGGAAGAGCTCACAAGAGGGCGAAGCGTTTGCGTCCGGAATCCTGGATATGGAGCCGACATCGTTGCACGCCAGTATGACGAACTCGGATGGGAAGTCGCCTCTCGATCTATCATCGGACTCGCAGATCATGAATGTCAAGGAACCGACGTTGCTTCAGGGTTCGGATAACAACGACGACGAGACGCAGGATATCATCATGTCTGATGCCTCCCCGTTAATGTCGAGGAGCTTGAAACCCGTGTCTTCCGTTTCGCGACCCTCGCATGGGCAGTTGAACAAGGCGTTTAAGTTTGGTGGTCTCCCCAAGGATGCTTCGCCGGTGCCTGCCTTGCCACAACAACAGAAGCAGGATATACCAAAGACTCTAGCTGATATCATTCCGCCGCCTTCCCATGTCCGGTCTTTGTCCAATTCCAGTTCGTTGATACTAGAGGATGACTCGGTGCTCAAGTCGATCTTTGCCAAGGCTTCTGACATCCCCCAGTCCCGACCTCGCATCAATTCAGATTCAAGCATCAAGTCTCGTGTTTTGGCAAGTGCACAGACTCAATACCGCCATTCGCGTCATTCGTCTGGGATAAGCTTTGCAGGCTTCGAGTCGTTTGATGAGGTACGTCGTGGGTTCGAGTTTAGTGGTGACCAGTCGTTCTATCCCCCGCCTTCTCGACGTGTTGCCAACCCCCGTCAGCGGGACTCGCTGCTTAGTATCGCTACGGTCTCGTCGTACGGCAGGGCGCATGATTATGGATTGGCGGACCCCTTCGACTATGGGCTTCCCAGTCTCAGGGAAAGCCCTTCCTCGGAGAATTTCTCGATTTCAATGTCGGCGACCGTGGATGATACATTCTCCTTCATTCATCGCCAACCCCGTAAGCGAGTGGCGAGCGATGCATCTAGCTTCTACTTCAGGTCATCTCGTCGGCAAAGCCGTCGCGAGTCTGGCATGTCTGTCGCGTCTGTCGCGCCCCCCGTCAGTCTGTTCAATCGAGGTTTTAGTTCCCATAGGCGCAACGATTCTGCATCAAGTGCACAGTCTGTTGCTTTGTCATGCGCTACGCATGGAACCAGTGGTGGACGTGCGATTTGGGCAAGACATCGTCGGGAATCCTTCGATTCGGTCAACAGTGACTTCTCGGCAATGCGGTTAGGCCGTCCGGGCATTGGGGACAAGATGTTCGATGGGATGCTTGAGAATAGTGTTGAGGATAATTGTATTTCTCTTCGTGCGATTTCGGCTTCTCCTCTGGAAAATGCTGCGCATCTTACGACGAACACTTCCTCATTTGAGTATGATTCAATTATTGATCATGAGCTTCGGTCTTCAACGGTGGATGATTCCTTTTTCGAGAAACCGGGCGAAAAGTCCTCTTCGTTGTCGGACTCGGTCTTTGGGTGTAATGATGATTTGCAGGCTTCGAAGGGTTCTCTACTCGAGGTGCCTCATTATCGACCTCTCTCCGTCATTAGCATGAATGCTCCGAACAGCCCTGTGAGAGAAGATGACACCATGATCAGTGTAAGTCTTGACTTTTTCGTCCCGCACCTTAATTATCTGACGCTCTTGTAGATGCTGGGAGGAGGCCACGTTCGTCGTAGGTCAATCGACGCGTCCCCGTGCCCAAGGGTTGAAAAGAGAAAACATTCCGAAATCGAGATGCGTGCTCAGGGTGTCAATATGCCCAATGAGTATCACGGATCTCCCAACAAGGCAAGAATTCTGGAGAAGCCGTCCGTTACATCGACATCTTCATCCTTCCTTGGGGGTGAACGCATGATCAAGGCCAAGTATGAGGTTCTTGAGCAGCAGAACATGGAAGAAACTGTTCTTATTGCCGAAGGAGAGGATTTGCAAAGCTCATGTCAGTCTTTTTGTCTCGGGTGTGAACTTGCGCAGATCTCTGATGCCGATTTCAGTGCCAAATGTCCCCATATTCAGCCGCCCTGGACCGGCGACTCGCTCAAGATCTAGTACCTGTACCTCCAGCTCTGGTGGAGATACACCACCGCTCTCTGCGTGCGACGATGTCTCATCCGTGGACGAGGGTTCACAATCCAGCATCGACATGAACCAAATCAACACTGCCCTTGCTGATCCGACTCACAACATCTCAACACTGTTCCGGCCCAAGGTTCGTGCACGTGCTCGCGGCCATGGTCACCGTCGTCGTGCTCAAGCCTCTTGTTCATCGATTTACGAGACGATCGAGGAAGAGAAAACGAGCTCACCGTCGCCGAACAAGCCTCCCCTGCTTTCCCAGAAGGACACTCCTACCATCTGCCAACCAATCTTTGTGGTGGAGCCTGAGACTAATGAAGTCGATCCTAGGCAGACATGGGACGATGAAAGCGGAATCATGACTCTCAGGAGGTACTATGCTTTGAAGGACGAAGCCCAGACGACCGTAGTGGAAAGCAAGCGTATCTGGCGCGACACTCCATTCTCTATCACTGCCCTCCAGTGTAAGTCCTTTTGAAACGCTCGCTTACCTGTGCTGATGATTTCGATCCAGCTTTTGAACCTCCGAGGCATCCGGCTGGTATGCAGGCGCTCCTTGAGCATTCGGTTAAGAATTACGGTCCTCTACCTTCTGAACTTCGGCCTCGTCGTCGTGTTCGCTCTCGAACTTCCTCTCGCCCATCGCCGTATCCACAAGCCCGCGTGATCAAGGTCGTTCCATCCCCGCCAGAGAAGGTTCAACCTGTAAAGAACTCCCTTTCCTCTCCTATGAATGCCCCTGTCCTGCAGCAAGTGCCGATCAATACCAACGTTGTGTCTATGGTCCCTTTGCATGCGCTCAAACCATTCTCGTCCTTGGCCAAAGACATTGAATCCAAGCAAGAGAATGCTCTTGGGATTCTTCCTAACAACCGATCTCGTGTTGGTTCTGCTGTTCGACGAAACACTTCTGGATGGACGAAACGCAGCGCTGGCGGTCACAAAACATCCATTGATTTAAAAGAGAATGTCGGTCAAGGGACGCTTACAACGTACGTACAGGTTCACAGAGTATGATGGCCTATGGTTGATTGGTGTTGAAACATACAGCTCCGGCGAATCTCTGAGAATCAACCGTCCTCGTCCCCGCGGGCGCCCGAATCCTGTATCCACAGCACGACCAATCCGGATTTGAGTTCTCCGTGATCACCATTCCATCTCCTGCTGCCTTGAAGGTATATTATTCCTATGTTGCAAGTTCCGTGTCAGTTTTCCTTTCAACTTCTCCCCTACTCTTCACGTCTTTTACGATCTTGCCATGTAACTGATTTACGAAACCTTGATGCCTTGTCGATGGTTGACTTTTTTCCTCGTTGTCGATTTTGCTATCTTGCCTATTGGGCCAAGCATTGTGCATAAATCTTTCGCCTCCTACTCATGTACTCTCTGTGCTCCAATATAATGATGTGCATTTGATGTTCAGAGTTCGACTGAGCGTCACATTATAAGCTGATCGTTTCATTTAACTACTGCTTACTCCGCTACTCGTACCAACAAGTTCACGCCAACCAATTTCAACCGTACCTGTTTCCGAAGTCTACAACGTTCCATCTAAGCCTTCCTTCGAATACTACGTATTCAGGAGGAGTCCTGACGGAACTACGAATCCAGACTGGGGTTCTTTCCGAAAAGCGAGAAGTGACGGTTTAGTTCGCTAATCATATAACCCTCATCAGAATCGGATTAAGTACTGAGTGTAACTATGGACTTTACTTCCAGGTGGGGGCCTAGGAGGACGGTAGGGCGTGGCTGAGGACTAGAACTGCTCGTCCACTCTTCAATTGTGTCCCCGCGCATCAGGAAGTTGCCCAAAGTTGCCTCCTTCCCATCAGGCAGACGATCGTAAAAAGGATCGTAGGGATGAAACCAGGAGGCACAACATCAGAGATAACTTCTTCTTTTTGAAGTACTTAGACAATATGCAAAGGGCCCGCATAGAAATTAATCTTGGGCCTTCTTTCAGGGGTACGAATGAGATAGGAGCTACCGTTCCCTCGACCAATCTTATTACAATGGCGATCGAAAGCAAAAGACGAGAATGGCTTAGAAGTAATCTTATGGTTGAAGCGTATGGATCTTCTGACATGTTGTAAGGATGCTATCGTAGCTGATTCCAGGGAACTTTTTTTATTTCAAAGGTTAGCATGTCCAGGAGTCTGTCGACGCAGACATACCGTCTGATTTCCATAATAAACCTTTAGAAGGATTGTTCACAGGCCACAGTGTCTGCACAAAGTGCCATTGCTATACACACTGGTGCAAGAGATATGATATTTGATACTGTTGTTGTAACATCTGCAGAAATTGCAACCACCTTCTTTGGAGAGGGTGTGTCCAGACATGGAGTGCTTCGGTCTTCCACCTGTTAATCTTGTTTGTCTTTTAGAATATCTTTCCTTTCTGGTAGCATCTCTCAACTGGAAAACTGGGATCCTGCATTATTTGTATGACTAAGCTTTTGAAAGAGCATGTTTTGCTAACCAGTCATTCATCACCAGCTTTCTCTTTCTTCAGCATCTTATCCTGTATGAGCTTTGACTGTGTCACTCCCTGCAAATACTGTCTTCCAATATAATTTTTTTTATAAAGACACCAGTGGTACGGTATATCAGTATGCAGCATCTTAAAGACATCCAATATTCGGTGTTGTTCAGGTCATCTGGGAATCTCGTCTCCAACAAGCAGGCTACTGTTGCTGCTTCAGGCTTCCAAATGTTGACATTATCTTGGGGCAATGAGATCGGGACACACAAATACACACTTGATAGTTATTAGTGTAAATTCTTGCACAGACAGTAATAACCTTCTTGTGAACTTTGTGAGTTTGATAAATTTAATATGCTGGATGCATCCAGATACTGAGAAAATTCATTATTGTTCATGTAAGTGTGCAGGTCAAGAAATATTAGGATGGACTGTAAGAGTACTGTTTGACATGGCTTCTCTTTACACCCTTAATTATTGCTTGTTCTAGATCCTTAATTCACGCCAGTGGACTAGACAATGTCGATAGTTTCGACTATGTGTAACAAGAATGTAAGAACTAAACTATAATTACATAATGAATAGAATCTTAGACTGGCATGATATGCCGATAAGATAAGATGTATATATGCACGAGCACAATATAGGACAGCGTCCGTTACACCAGTGTACAATGGTATCTGCAGTGAACGGCACCACCAAAGCAATTCTTTCAGAAATTCATTGGCGCTTGCTGGCATCCCAACAGACTTGAGATGATATGACCTCCTAAAGTAATTTGCTAGGCGACTAGAAGAGGCATGAGAAGTTAGTGTCTTGTTTAGCTATTTTGGCAAGCTATCTGGATAAATCGACATTAAAATTTCATTTCACAGAACTTGACAATGTTCTGTCAAGGTTAGAGCACAAGAGCTGACTGTGGAGAAGCAAAGTAGAGGCCATAGGAGATTTGAATAGCTGACTGGCGATGGCATAATGCAACAAGAGGCTTGTTGTTCTGTATTTAACAATGATAAGCACACCCGGAACCTTTCACACGTTCCATTAGTTCAATGTGGACAACAGGGCAGGAGAATACGGCTCGGTGCCCTTATGGAACCCAACTTGTTGGATCCAATGAGAGCATGGCCCAAAATTGCATTTCATAACTTGATACTCATTTACCTCTAATTTTCAGCTATTAACTTCAGACTAATTAAGTAGAGATTTGTTAGAGACTGTCCGATTTTGTTTCTCATATCGAGTTCAATGCGCGATTGTCGATTGCATAAGTCAAAGTGGCAAGTTCTGACACGAGCACTTGACGTCAAGAAGCCACTCCACGGTTCATGTTATGATCAGGAAACAGAAAGATGGTTAATGACTCTATCGACTCCGTACGAAACCCGCAGCAGGCCCATCTCGCCTCATAACACCCAGGTTCACTACAGCAGGGCCAACATGAGCACCGCGCCGAACACGAGAGCTGGACACGTACCAGGTCTTCGTTCCCATCCTCGTTTCTTGGAACTAGAGCCCTTAAGGCCCAGGCTACGGTCAAGAAACTTCCTGACTTTGGCTGTTGGTAGTGTAGACGCCCCAGCAACTGCACCGGATGGCAGCGTTCTGATTGTACGCGTCCTATTCCAGCCTAGTTTCAGTATGTAGGGATCGCAGATAGGTAGATACGTACCCAATGAGGACATCCTTAGGTGCTGCATTGCTGCGGACCCGTTTTCTGGGTTTGCTGCTTATAGCCGGGCCTTCCTTTGCTTTGCGTTTCGATGCTGTTTTTGTAGCTGTAGAAGCAAAGGCAGAGGTGAAGAGGTGGTCTGGAAGATGATTTGGATTCGTTTTCGGTGTCCTTTCTTCCTCAGAATCCATTTCTTCATCATCATCCGAGTCGGCATCGCTTCCTTGACCTGAGTCCTCATCTGAATCGCCATCTATACCCTTATACTCTTCTCCATCCTCATCGCTCTCGTCCAAATCACCGTCCTCACCAATCTCTTCAGCTGCCTCTTGCATAGCCCTCTTCATTCGAGCTTGAAGATTCGTATCACCATTATTACGTTCTTTCTGCTTGCGCTTGCTGTTCTCCGCCTGTACCTTCAACCTGCGATCTTTCTCCTTATTTCTCAGCTTTTTCTTTACTTTCTCCGCGGCGTGAGCTCGTTGCAGTGCGTCGTCGCCTTTTTGTATGTTCCGTTTTGATTGGGCGAGTGAAACGGCCTCTGGTGCGTCATCTTCGCTACTGGAAGCAGAGTCTTCATAATATTGTGCCATTCTAAATCTACTATATAGATGTTGTTAATGTCCATACGCTGAAGATACTGCTGTGACCTTACTTGGATATTCTGAGCAATTTCTGAAAACGTTGGGACAGACGCCGAAAAGTCGATCGATTTTTCACACGATGTGATCAAAAATGACTGTCACACAGCCTGGACTTCGGCCCTTGGATGCCTTGATTTAATTGCGCGGAGTGACACTGCCTGAAACGGCAGGATCATGAATTGAATTCTTTTCTCGTTCTTTATGGCGTCTCCGCACAGCCGACACTTACACTTACTTGGTCGATCTCGGGCTGCAATTCCCTCGTGTAATTGGATGGACGGCAGTATTTATAATGACCCTATGATCCCTTATATCGCACTGGCTTCTGTTTCAAGCATGATGCAGTAACAAGGAGGGTAAGGTACAGTCATCCTGTGTCCTAACGTTGAATTTTGTTACAAACTTGACATTTACAAGATCCTAAACACACGTAGGAACCATACTCTCCACAAGAAAGATATGAAGCTGAACTTGACGGTCTATAAGGAAGGAAGGTACCGATGGGAAGTCTTTTGAAACTCCTCTGTGAGCCCAGAATTTGTGAGTGAGCGAGCATAGCTTTCCTTCTCACACTGCTTACCGGTTACTTGAACCACAGCTCTCTGTTTCAATGCATACCCATATAGTATCTAGATGGGTATGACTCATACCTAGAAAACGATGGCAGGATCTGATTGAGTCTCTTTATTCTTCCCAGAACATTGGCGCAAGGGGTTAAATCCTCAACTGAGCAAATGATGTGATGTGTGCCCACCATGTGCCGCCTTGATAGATCAGCAAAGAAAATATGGAGCTCTGTATTGACCTGCTTGTTGATCCTCCGTATCTAGAGGAGATTGTCCCTGGACCATCCCCTGTTTCAAGCTGGTCCAGAAGTTCTGACTCGGACATTCGGCGTAATAACTAAATTTCGTGGCGCAACTCACGTAAAGCTGAATAGCATTCACTGATAAATTCACTCGCCATCTGCATGAACCAATTCGCTGCCCCGATTCCCTTCACACCACTGTTCTTAACCTCCAAATCAACATGCTGCTTCGTCTGTTTTTTACATCGGTTGCTCTTGGCCTATTATATCGTATAGGACGTTTGGTGTTAAAATTCCTCTTCAAAGAATCACCATTCAAGCATATTCATGGGCCCCCACCGGAATCTTGGTTCAAAGGTATAAGTGATTGTGTCCCTTTCGGAACCTTCTGAACTCTTTTTAAGGTAACCTTGGTCAACTTTTCAACTCCAAGGGTCTTCCTTTTCACCAAGAGCTCGTTGAGCGTTTTGGGGGGATGGTCAAAGTTCACGGATTTTTCGGAGTGAGTGACCACTTTCACCTCAGTCGAGTCGGAACCTGAATCAGATGACCAGGACGAACAACTTTACATTTCCGATCCAAGGGCTCTTCACAGCATCATAGTTAAAGACCAAGACGCATTTGAAGAAACAGCAGTTTTCGTCGAGTGAGTACTCTCAGTCCCTAAGACTTTCGTTGGCTAAGCTAGTCTGTATCGGAAGAACAAATAAAGTCATTTTTGGCCCGGGATTAGTGGCGACAATCGGTCCGCACGTTTCCTCCGTCCAATAATATGACGAATGTTTCATCTTCTTTTAGGAGACCGTCACAAGAAGCAAAGAAAGATTGTCAACCCCGTTTTCTCCGTAACTCAACTTCGGCATTTAACCCCAATCATATATGAAATTGCAGACAAAGTATGTTACAACTTGAGTCATCATTTTCTTCCTGTTTCTGAATCTGCAACAGTTATCAGGTGTTCTAGATAGAGAGGCTACGCATTGCAAGGCAGAGACTGGTAGGAGTGTTCTGGACATGTCCGAATGGATGTCAAGAGTAGCTCTGGAGACGGTGGGTCAGACCATTCTGGGCTACTCATTCGATCCACTCGACTCTCCCGCCACAAACCCGTACACAGCTGCTATCAAAGATCTTATGTATGGTCTGAGTACTCGTACTCTTCTGTGGTACTTTTCTAACAATGACCCCACAGTCCGACGATCTTTTCCCTTTCTCTTGTCCGGCAATTCGCTCCTTTCCTGTCGCGACTTGGCACCCCCGCGTTCAGGAGAAGACTGGTTGAATGGATTCCTAATCAAGCCGTTCAAAAGGTCAAAAATATGTCCGATGTGATGCATGAAACAGCCCTTGAGATTCTGCGAAGGAAGCGGGAGGACATCATTCAGGAGATTGAAACCGAGTCTCCCGAGTCTTCCTCTGCAAAAGACATTATTAGCGTTTTACGTGAGTCATATTCATCACATCTCATCTGGGCGGCTGAAACCGGATTCGCACAGTGCGTGCGAACAACCGAGCGACCGTAGGTGAAAAGCTTAGTGAAGCAGAGTTGACTGGACAGATGACGTGAGTCAACAACGTTCACTGCTGACGCCGGTGCTTCTTGTACTTATCACAGAGTTCTGTTCAGCGTCCTCATCTTCGGAGCGCAGGACACGACATCTTCGGCTCTTTGCAGAATACTTTACCTCTTGTCAGAACATCCTGTCACCCAAGAACAGGTCCGGAACGAAGTCCGCGAGAAGCTCCGCTTGCAGCGGGCAGAAGACAACTTTTCCGGGCGTTTAAACTACGACGATGTCATGGCTTTGCCTATTCTGGATGCTGTAATTAAAGAGACTCTCCGACTGTGAGTCATGGCATTTCTAGACAGTATCAGCTCGGGATACTTATCTTGACTAAATTCTTGCAGGTATCCACCGGTTCCTTTTGTACGACGCACGTAAGCTCAATTCTTGTTCTTCGGCAGGGTCCGAAAATTGACTCCTGCATAGAGCTGTGAAAGAAAAGACTATTCCGTACTCATATGTCAACGGAAGTCTTCAGCCTTCGACAGTCACAATACCCGTTGGGACCACACTCTTTGTCGGCATCGCAGGCAGCAACCGCCTCGAGTCTGTATGGGGTCCTGACGCGAAGGAATGGAAACCTGAACGATGGCTCACGGAAGCTGTGCCCGCATCAAATTCCCAAGTACGTTTGCCAGGAATATATTCAGGAATGTGAGTTCTAAGACATATCTATCAATCTTTCGCTCATCGTCACCTTTGTTTGATAGGATGTCGTTCCTTGGCGGCGGAAGGTCGTGTGTGTGAGTAATCAGCCGCTTTCCCTCTACATACAATTGCTGACACTGTCATACAGCGGTTACAAGTTTGCTCAAGTAGAAATGAGTCAGTGATACTGCGCATTCTAGATCTCGCTCTTTATCTGACCTTTATTTCTCAGAGATTCTGCTGTCCGTGCTGCTCAACACCTTTGAATTTTCCTCGACGAACGATAAAATTGTCTGGAACCTTTCTCAAATCATCTCGCCATCTGTGCAAACATCCCGAATGACTTCCGCAGGATTTGTGACGCACGAAAAGAAAGGTCTTCCTCTGGTTGTCCGCCGTCTGAGTGCCGAAGAAAACTGATGTCGAAGGAAGTACTCTGTGGATCTCTCATCTTGAATTCGTAGAAGTACCATATCCTCCAGATCAGTGATCGCCTAAACAAAATACATCGGATTATTCAGCCATGTAGCCCGAGCATACAGACCTTTCTGTACCTTCGAGAGATTGCTTTGACTTGATCTTCGAAATAGACTGTCTCATTGACTTAATGGTCAATGATGATGGTCAAAATCGATCGAAAGAATCACTCATAATTTGGGCCCAACTGCTATAATATAAAAAGGGCCTCACTGGGAGTTGAACCCAGGACCTCCTCGAAAGTCGCTTAAGAAGCAAGCTCCCAAACGAGGAATCATACTACTAGACCATAAGGCCAATGTATTCTTGTGCTACTCCTGCAATCTGTTTTGATATCCAATATTTATCTCTATGAAGATTTTGGTGGTGACTCAATGAGTAACTCAACAGCTCTTTGGCTTCTACCAGAACTAGTGTAGCTCATCTCTGGCTGGAAGCTTTTCAAATCAGAGCTAGGCCTGTGAATAAAGAAAATATCAATAAAAAGTCATATTAATTGCAAACACAGCTTGGCACTTTAGCAATGCCCAATGGACCCTTAATGATTTTGATGACTATCCATTTTTATCTTTTATCCACAAGAATTGTCACTCAAGTCTTAGGAAATTGAATTACAAATCAATCAAACTTGCTTACAATCCCTTCAACTTTTGCTTGAAGTTTGAAAATGCTTTAAAAGTACAACAACTTTTAAGTATCTATACAGTATATTCATTTGTCATCAGTGAACTCTAACATTTGGCTTGGATAGATTACCTTGTAATTTGTCAAATCAGTCAAGCAAATTTCACTTGTAATATATTTCTAAGCAATTCAGATTGTTTCCTTGAATTATTGGGACTTGGACATTTTATGTTTAACAATGATTATGAACATTATAAGTGATGTCAGTGTTGATATTAGCTCAGTCTACATTTTTTTCTCTTCATCAAATCATATCCTTGATGTAATTCTTGTCAAGTCTTGCACATTGCAGCTTTTTTTGTCTGACAATCAATGTTTTTCTTGAACAAAAATCAAATAGGTCAACTGAGCAACTTCAACCTCAAAGATTGCAAGATGAGATTCTCAACTGTTCATCTGGCCTCAAACCTTCCTTACAACTATCCTCAAGTCCTTTTCATCAGCCACCTGTATCTGTCCCACTCAAAACTCTTATAAAAGAAACACTATATTTCACATCCTGTTAATCAAGACATTCTCAATACCATGCAAATCCAAAATTCTTCATCTCAACCATGATTGGCTTTATAGTTCAAAGAGCTTGCAAAAGAATATCCTAAAGAAGAGCAGGAATATATTAAAGAAGCAGAAGAAGAGCTGAGTACATGGATTGACCTAGCCCAACTCCATGAAGCATCCAAGGCACATGCAAAAAAAAAAAAAATATCACTGCCAGTTATATGTATATAGTCTTTAAATATTGACTTAATATTGCATTGCAAAGCTGATTTTTGCCCTTTTTTTCCTTGAAATTTTCAGTGAATATGACAATGATTTCTTAAAGTAATGCTCCTTATCTTTTTATAGTTGAATCATACTACTGACACAATCAAAGCTTGCACATTTATTGGCTAGTTATCCATATTTACTACTGCAATTGTCAAGATACAGGACAAAAATGTAGAGTGACATTTATTTGAAACTTTGTATATTCAAGCTTTTCAATGCAAGTATTGATTATATTTATTATAGCAGTATTTATTATTCTACATTTAAAAAAACAGTAATGAAAAATTTCAAACTCAACAGATCATTTGACCAACATTTTTGCTTTGGATGGGCTGAAGTTCAATTGATGATTAATGTTGCTCTTGATGCTACTGTTAGATGTCATCATGCAATTCAAGAATTATATTTTTTTATCTGAGTTGTTGACCCTTTACACTTGGTCCTGCTGATCTTGAATACAAAGAGAATGAACTTGTATGTTCTTTTTCTTTCAATTTTCTTTAGTTGCTCAGAATAGTATCTAAAACTGCATAATCTAAAAATTTATTGTAAGAGTTAAGGTCAATGGCACATCGAGGTTGACTTGACAAATTTTAAAGTAAGTTTTTTATATAATGTATTTAAATAAACACTTTTAATTATAACTAGGGTCATAATGATATGTTGACAAGCAGCAAATTTTCAACCTTGCACCAGTTTTCATGGCACATAATGTAAGGGGATGTGCCTATTTGAGCAATGTCCACTCTATCCAGCCTTAGTCATATGTATAGCATAATATCTAGCATCATGGACTGACCAGCCACCAAGCCCTTGCATCCTCTCATAGATAGTAGTAACCTATTCATAGTCATCAGACTCTATTTGTCTTTTTGACATATTGTTAGTTAATACTGCTTAGCATATGCAGGCCACTTATCACATTTAACATTAGTTATAGCTTAGCCACAGATATAGTATATAAGCTAGTCAGCAAAATCCTCTGACAAAACAATAGCAGTGACTACCTAGCCTATTCATACATAAATCTGACTGTGAGCTCCATAGTATTGGCCTCAGCCTTTGTCTGTGCTGACCTGATGCTTGACTCTGCTTCCTTGCTGATTCATGCTTGCTTGCTGCCTTCTGCCTCCTGTCAGTCTTGTCTTGTGCAGAATTATCCTACATTGTAAGTGTTCCCTTACACATAACATGTTATTTGATATTGTCACATATATCATGGCAGATCTTTTCGTAAGAAAAGTATTTAAAAAAAATCAAGTGCATATAATGCTTAATATTGTAATTTTCAATAATTTATTTTATTGGACAATCATTGAACTGATGCAAGATCAGACCACTCAACTTTGTATTGATCCAAAACTTCACTTTGACATGATCATTGAAATAGACTGTCTCATTGACTTGTTGGTCAAGGATGATGATCAAAATCAATTCAAAGAATCAGTCACATTTGAGGCTAGGTTTAATTGTAAAACAAATTTGGGCCCAAAGAATGTACTCACATGAGGTCTGCATATACCAGAATACTTTGCTTGATTTTCTCATTCTTGAATAGAAGCATGCTTCATGTCCAAAAGACTTGAATTGTCCACCATCAGTCTTGTTGAATGGGCCAGGTTCTTAACAATGAATCAATGAAGTTGATAGCATTTATGAAGGGGGACACAAAACACAGTAAGTGTTCTGATTGCATATCGGCAGAATCCATTTGCTCATTTCTGACTAGGAATTACTATAAAAAGGGCCTCACTGGGAGTTGAACCCAGGACCTCCTCGAAATTTGCTTAAGAAGCTCCCAAACGAGGAATCATGCTACTAGACCATAAGGCCTTGATTACAACAGTGAGGCTAATACATTCACAACAAGTAATCACTCAAGATCACGTACCCTGAGACCAGGACAAATTTGGTTCCTTCTGGTCAACTGACAATTTGAGCTCAGCTTCGAAGCAACTCCAATCTCGTTCAATTCTGTGTTGAAGCAACATTTGAACTTTTCTCCTCGTCTGTCCACTAACAGCCTTACTTCTGCGGCTAACACGATAGCACGTCAAAGTTGGAAATGTTCCTTAGATGGTAGCTTTGTTAAGTGGGTTCCCCACAGCTGCTAACATGATATAATACCGGCAGCACGATTTGTGCCCTCTTTTTCTCAGGAAACCCGTGGCAGTGTGCGTGTCGATGCCCCTGACGTAGGGTTTGACTACTTGGAAGCCATCGCCCAGCGTCTCACAGGCGTCCTCTTCCGCCAACTCCAAATAATCTCCAGACAATTCCATCAAGGAAGGGACTGGTGACTGGCCAAACGTCATTGACCCGCTCTCGAATCTTATTTTTCTGCCACTGCACCCTCATTCCCGAAACTATGATACACGTGTCTTGCGTCTGGAGAAGCTAAACAATATGTAAGTACTTATAAGTATATGACCATTCGGTCATGGTCCTCTTGAAGTCTATCTATCGGCTTCGAAATGACACCGCTTCACCTACTTAGTAACTGGGGACACACCAGTCCTTTGCCGGATTAACAAAAAGGGCTATTCTTGGAAGCATGAAATTCACCCTCAAGGGGTTTGTGGAGACATAAATTCTTTTGGATGCACGCGTTGGGACTGACATTTCATTTCGTCTGTCCCTGAGTCAATGTGTTGATCAATTCCTCCGAACTCGGAGACTTGAGAATGAGTCTATAACAGTAAAAGGAAGAGAGAAGATCCTTCGAGATTGTTCCAAATAGTTTCTAGCAAGAATTCAGCATCCATGATTATGCATCAACGTAAGATTTAGATTACAGAAGACTTCCCCAGGAAGTAGCCCAGATCTTTGATCATGAATTGAGTAACCCATGCATGGCATACACATGTTTTTCCTTATCTCAATGTAAAGAATCAAAGCTGCAATGAACCAAGATCAAGATCGCCAAACAAGGCCACGTCGTGCGCCATGATGATGTGGCTGAATCAATGGGTATAGATCCGACGCGTGCCTGGCCTCTTTTGACCGTTAAAAGGCCAACCGAGGCCATCACAAACGTCCTTTCATACCAACTTTACTAATTTCTTTGCAATCGACGAAGCGCCATGGAGGCTTGAGCTGCTGAGGTCCCCAGGGCCCTCCCCTACTCAATCCACTTTGTTATTCTAATCCTTGGCCAACCGACCGACTCTCGGGCGTCGAACCTTCCATTTCAACCCTTTGTAACCTGTATGACGGGGCCTAGGTGAGGCCCACCCATGGATGAAACTATTCGAGAACGTCAGAAGCAAGAGATTACGGCCCTTGGATCAATTTACGGGGAGAACTTTATCGAGACCCCACCTCCCAAGGCCTGGAAAGTTGGTGGCTTGTTTCTTTACAATGTCAGTTGTTTTGACATTGTGTCAGGGGGCCACGCACCTGCCAGAGTTTACTATACGCGTTTCACACCAAATTTATGACAAGATTAGCTTTCACCTAAACGTCAAGTAAGCTCATGTATCGATCACAACCAAGCCAGAAGTCTGGAACTTAGCGCCTTACATAGACTCCCAAAGACGTATCCTACCCTTGCATGCCCTATCTTTACTGTCCAGAAGCCTATCGAAGGTTTGAGAGATGACGATCTTTCGATAATCTCGCAGAAGATCACTTCAGAGGCCCAGAAGAATCGAGGCACGGAAATGGTCTTTGAAATAGTCAATCTGTGTCAGGAATGGATGGACAACAATGTCAAGCCAAAGAATGAAATGAGTGGATCGCTAGCAGTACAAATGACTCGGAGAGCTGAGGAGGAGGAACGGGTGAGTCCAGCCATTGCTTTCCTCTGTTCGACGTTGATCACGATATGAAGGCAAGGAAACGACAAGAAGCGGAAGAAGCGAGACGAGCGGAACGCGAAGCGCTGGAGAGAGAGGAAGAGTTCAAGGAGGAAGCTTTGCGACAACTAGCTGAGAGGGAGCTCCAGTACAAAGCTCGAAAGCGCGCTAATTCGGAGTCGACGATGATTCCATCCTCTGGGGACATAATGACAGAGTCATTCCCTTATAACGTAGAAGTCGATGGCGTATCGTTCAACACCGTGAGGTTATATCATCCTAGACAAGGTATGTCTCCTTGTCTCCTCATCCATTCTACTTGTCCTACTTCGTCTTAGAATCGCTGGGAATGGTGTACATGGCTGATCCCGTCTGCGACGACATCAACACCACGCTACCACTAGAGCTCTACATTGTCAACTTTTATTCGCAATACTATGCCACTAATCAGGGTCGTAAGAAGCTTAAACAAGTCGAATCTGAGATCCAACGGTTAACGCTTATCCGACACCCCAATCACACGAGCATATTTGCCGTCAAGCTCACACAGTCACACTCGAGCGGACCTTCGCAGCTTATCGTCCTGTCGGAACAAGTTCCTCCGTTGACTTTGCAGGATGTTCTTGAAGATACCCAGTCTCTGCGTGAAGAGCGCGCATCGGTGTGTATCTGCTTCTTACTATTAGAACTTCCAGATGATCTGATTAATACACCAGGAGTACCTAGCGCAAATCCTTTCCGGCTTAAAGGCCATCCATGCAGGGGATCTCGTCCATCGAGGTACGGTCATACGCGTCTGCCTTTATTAACCCGTTCTCAACCTATACCTACAGGCATCAACGCTCGGTGTATTGGCTTTGTCTCCGGCAACCGCCCACACTCAAAACAAGTCAAGCTTGGGCGGGTGGGGTACCCAACGCGTTTATTGGACTTGCATCGATCCAACCCGTTCGGAACAAATCCCCCACCTTCAGAAGAACCGCCTATTCCCGAGGGATGGTGAGTGTTGCCTACTATTGATTCGTGACTAAAGATTGATGTGGTATGTGCTTGTAGGTTGTCGAGAGAGGAGAAGAACGAGTCGGCATTGCTTTACACTCGTCAACGTGACATACATGCTGTCGGCATCGTGTTACTCCAGATGCTCCTAGGCTTGGACGTAACAGAACGATACGCGAACATTCACGAGGCCCTCCAATCTCGTACGTCCCTTTCTCTTCCTCGTCAACATAATTATTGTCATCATTACTCACTCTTACAACCAGCTTTTCTCTCGAGCTCCCTGGCACGCCATGCGACTAACATGATCCTCCCCTCTAAAAAGACGCACACATCCTGTCTGAGTCTCCTAGACGACCTCGCGGAGGCGCCCCTCCAAAGCAACAACATCACACAAACACCTTCGCGGGCCATTTCAGTGCCTACGCCCGTAGGGTTGAGGACGCCCGTGCCGTTTATGCACGAGGGCTCGCCGGATGTTTCGGTATTTGGTTGGCCGCCGCCGAGGCCGCAGCAAGTGAGTCGGTGGAAGGGGGATTGGGAGGAACTGGAGCTCTTGGTTTGCGATTGATTTCTCTTCGTGTGTCAGCAATCTTACGACGGTTGACGTTAGGGAAAAGGCGCTTTTGGGTCCGTAGTAAAAGCAAGGAACAAGATCGACGGCCGTATCTACGCAGGTCGATCGCCTTTATCTTTGTCCTTTCTTTGAATACTAACAAATATATCATTTCTAGTCAAGAAAGTACGCCTGAAGACCCAGGGTAGCGATGTGAAAATTTTCCGCGAAGTCAATGCCCTCAGTCGCCTCTCCCATCGCTACATCGTTAGATACTTCACTACCTGGATTGAAATATCCGACGAACCCATCTCCTCGATTATCTCAGATGATTCTGAAGAATCGGGGACTGGTACTGCTTCTGGCATGACTTCCGTCCCCAATTCTGTCCCCAGTTCGGGCGAGTGGTACCTTCCGCAGAATGGCGGAGGTCTAACAATCGACTATGATGATTTGACTGGCCGGAGATCATCGTCATCTAAATCATCGTTTCCGAGTATCCACTTTGAGGTGTCGTCCTCGCCTGAGACAGATGAGTCGAGCGGGAGTGACGAAGAGGGGCTGGAGAACTTGTTTACGCCGGGAATGCCTATCATCCCGCCACCAATGCAGTCGAGGACGCTGTATATTCAGATGGAGTTTGTTGAACGGCAGACGTTGAAAGAGGTATGCCCTCGCGGATTATATGTAATGGGTTGCATGGCTGATTTGTTTCGATAGCGCATCGATGAAGGAATCACGCAGGAAGAAGCTTGGAGGCTCTTTCAGCAGATTGTTGACGCTCTCGTTCATATGTCGACCCTTTCGATTTTGCATAGGGATATTAAGCTCACCAATATCTTCATTGGTAAGGATCTGTCCTCTTGTCCGCTTGGAAAGCTAACATCGGCTTCCTCGCAGATGCTAAAGGGGACTGCAAAGGTTTGTATCTATCGTTCGAACGGCTCGCGATGTAACTCAATCTTATCTTAGTTGGTGACTTCGGACTCGCTACTTCCAGCTTAGCTGCTGTGGATCCATCCGATGTGTCTCCTACAGTAATGGCCACAGAAGATATGACCCTTGGTACAAGTGTTGATTTCTCTCTCCGCTGACCACCACTGACATATCTATATCAGAGGTTGGAACCAGACTATACATCGCCCCCGAAGTCCAGTCGCGAAGGCGTGGTCCCAGCAACCACAACAAAGCAGATATGTATAGTCTGGGAGTATGTCAAACCGCAGTCTCGTTATATGCTGTCATCTCTGATTCTCTATAGATCGTCTTTTTCGAGATGAATTACACGTTCTCAACGGGTGCAGAACGCATTGAGGTCATCGAAGATCTGAGGAAACCCAAAATGTTCTTCCCCAGTGGGTGGGACCCTTCTCGCCAAAACCAACGCGAAAGTGAGTAATCCTCTGTTGGTCCCAAGTCATCTTGATACCTTCTTACTCATCTATGGAAGTCATTACATGGCTCCTTCAGCATCGACCGGAAGACCGGCCTACGGCTCTTGAGCTCTCACAGAGCCCTCTCTTGCCTTCGAGGATCGAAGACGAGTACTTCAGAGGAGCCTTGAACTTAATGAGTTTGTCGTACTTTGTTCTCATTATCATGACCTCACTCATCATCCTTTCAGCCAAAGCCGACTCGCCTCATCAGCGGGCCGTACTTAACTCGCTCTTCAGTCAGCCACCGCGGCCTAGTCGAGGTTTTATCTATGACTTTGAAGCTGGTCCACCTGAACATGCTGCTCTGAATGACACAGTGCATGATCGTCTCGCGGCCCTTTTCAGACTTCATGGTGCTGTAGACATGGAGCCTCCATTGCTCATGCCTGTTATGGACATCGAAGACGAGATCCAGAAGGCTGCATTCATTGATCGGAATGGTGACATAGTGACTCTGCCTGACAACCTCATCGTCCCGTTTGCGAGGCTCGCTGCTCGTGAAAATATCACCCGAATCAAGCGGTATCATATCGCCAATATTTTTCGACCAAAGTTAGTTCCTACCCTTGTCACCTCAATCTCTTCTGCTGATTGTTTATGAAAGTCCGGTTGCAGGTCATCCAAATGTTCAAAAGACGGCCGTTTTTGATATTATTACCTATGACCTCGAGTTCGGCCCTATAGCAGCTAGCGCTGAACTCATCACGATTGCCAATGATTGCTTGAACAGCTTCCCAAATCTTGCGCCAAATTTTGATATCCATATCTCGCACTCGAGCAGTATGTTCCCTTTTTTGTCCAGTAATATTCTCACTAAGACAATTCTCGGTTAGTCGTGGAGCTAATCCTCACTCGGCTTCCTTCGGGTCAACGTCATGCCGTAACTGATATACTCACGCAACCAAAGTCGACAATCTCTCAGAAACGCGCTCTCCTACTCAAGCGTGGTTTGCTTCGTAGCACTGCAGACGAATTAGAACTTTTGACCGATATGGGTGGGTTTCAGCCTTGCCGCTCGCCCCGAGCTCGTTATTTATACAGCTTCAGATGAAGATATTGAAGATTTCATGTCTCGTGTGGAGAAAATATCCCCTGTTCTCGTGGAATTGATGGACCCTTATGTCCAGGAATTGAAGAAGACTATAGAATTGGCCAAAGCGACCAAGGTCGTGAGACCGATCTTATTCTGTCCACTCATGCTTGGAAACCACAATGCTTATTTCAAAGATGGAATATTGCTTGAGATTGTTCGGAAGAATAGGCATTCGGATGTGCTTGCCGCAGGTGGCCGGTATGCCGTCTATCTTCTCGATTGTCTTTTGTTAAAGACCCATGTTTCAGTTACGATCACCTCGTCAGCCGCCATGGTTCTCTCAAGTCACAAACACAGAAAGTGTGCGCCATGGGCTTACAGATCGCTGTCGAGAAGATCACGATAGCGTTAGCGTCATATCAGAGCTCTTCCGTCAAGGCGCTCGTTAAGGAAGAACGTTCATTTGGATACTGGAGTCCTCGTCGGTGTGACGTCTACGTTGTATCGTATCATCAGGGATACCTCCAGGATCGGCTGGAGGTGGTGTCCTATCTGTGGGAGCACAACATTAGCGCCGATCTCATGTATGAGTCAGGTTTACCTGATGCCGACTCGGAGAATCATCTTGACATGTGTGCGCGAGAAGGAATACTGTGCGTATTTTCCACCTATACTGTATAACCAGAAGCCATTTATATGTCCTCGTAGTTTCACCGTTTATCCTCGTCCTCGTGCGACGCGCAGGGACCAACCTGCTTTCAAGGTGAAAAGCATATTGAAGGGTTCCGAGACGGACCGTTCGTAGTTTTCCTGTCTTTTTTGACCTGATGTTTAAACGTCTTCATCTAGTGACACGACAGGAACTGGTAGGATGGTTACAGCACGAAATCGCAGAACAGAAGCGAACAGACCTTGCCACATCCGGCGCTCCGATTGTTTCTGACTTAACTTCTCAATCTCTTCCCACGAAAGACCTTGCTATCTCGTCAAACGTTCAACTTCTTCTGCCGCCAGCTGATATCAAGAAACAACGCAAGTATGTCAAGCAACTCTTCTATGACCGTGGTCAGCTCGTTTGATTTCGGGTTCTTGCACTTCACTTATGACCATTTCAATTTCAGCCTTTGAAACGGGGGTCGAGCTCAGATCGGCCTTCCAGACAGGCTTGCCAACTCTTGCCATCGACGTCTCAACTGCAGTGTTCGAGGCCATGACGAGAAACTCTGCGTGGATCGCAGAGGAAGAATCATGGAAATCCATTGTATCGATGTTACCGAACTCTTCTTATGCTACCTATGCCCAGCAAGTCCGCGAAGCGATCCTCAAGCGGAAGTCTGAGGGCCACCACTTCATGCTTTTATACGCCGTTCGTGAAGAACGCGTTCAGCTTCTCACTCTAGATGGATCTAACTAAATTTTTGGTTGTAATTGTAGCATATGACGCCTATCCTGTGTAAAACCTTTCCCCTCTCATCATATCCTCATAATTTGCATTTTTGTCATCCTTTCACCTGATGTCGAGATTTACGATTTTAACGAAATACCGCTATATATGCCATAGTCATTGGAACTGCATCGCTCAATTTACGCTGGAGGAAGGTACCTTAGTGATCCGAATCAGTCTTAGGAGGCTTTTGCATTACCAGCACACGGGCTGAAAGGTATTCTTTAGAACACACCTCAAAATCCTTGAGGAAGCGTAAGCGCGTCGAAGAGCGACCTTGATAGCATCAGGTTTCACCATGTCTAACTAGAACTGGAGTTAATGAATAAATATCCCAATTCAACACTCCATCCATCCATTCCAATCCATCATTCTGTCTTCTGGAGCCGTTGGTATCTACTATCATCTTTGGATCCTCGTAGGGGACCGAAGTCTTAAAGAGAATTTATTAGAACTCAAAATCCTTGAGGACGCGTAAGCGACCTTAATAGCATCAGGTTTCACAATGTCTAACTAGAACTGGAGTTAATGAATAAATATCCCAATTCAACACTCCATCCATTCATTCCAATCCATCATTCCGTCTTCGGGAGCCGTTGGTATCTACTATATCTTCGGATCCTCGTAGGGGACCGAAGTCGTATGCGATCCGTATATTCGCGGCTAACGCCACCCGATCTTGTAATACGCATATTCAATTTGATCCCGCCCTCTATCCGGTGCGGCATCGCATAGCACGGACTCTCTTGAAATTATGACCAAATGTAGCCCGGAAGAACCATCTGGTGTCGGTGAAGCAAAAACGCTATCAATGGTGCTGGATTCAAAGGAGTGTGTGGGTCGGAGAGGGATCATCAGATGAAACCGAGGATCTTGTGAGTCGGTCGGTTTTCGAAGGAGTTTTGCAAGGCAGGATTTGATCCAGATGGCATGTTGTGCTTCGTAAATTATATCTGCACCTAAGATAATGTCAAAAGGTGCATCAAACGGCGGATCTGTAGGCTCGCTGGGAAACGACGACCAATCTAAGAATCGAGCTTGAACAGTATCTGAACCCGGAAAATTTGTCTGTATATTTGACGCGAGGTTTTCCATCACTGATGGATAGTAGTCTGTCGCTATGATAGTCTTCGGTGGAATCAGAGAACCCGCGTCTTCGAACAATTTTCCTAGTGCTAGGCTGACAAGGCCGGTTCCAGCTCCGAGTTCCAAAATACGCAACCCGTGCGTGACGGAAAGTCCGAAAGATACAGGATCATCGAGGATTGTTTCCGTCAGAACACATGCGCCGCCCCATGTCTGCGCTCCAACGCTTCCATAATCACTGTTATCGAGAGAAATATCCTGAACTTGAACCTTCAACGTCCGTCCCAATTCTATTCCAAATTTGAATACGAAATCTCGAATGACCACCCCAGCACCGGCGGTTCCAGAGCACACTGCCAGCAGTGATGCTGCTTCCTGAAAAAGACTCTCCCACTCCCCTGATAGAGTGTCACTTGAGCAGGATTCTGAGTCCCAATCACCAGATAGAGACACAAGAGAAGTTAACCATCTCATGGCGTAGGATCGCTCAAAGGTGTCTGAACGCAATTCGTCAAGCCCATCTCTGTCGCTGATCTTGAGTTGAGTGGCTTTATCACAAGTCAAAGGTAGTTCCCGTCGACATCGACGAGATCCTTGAACTTGAGGGTTATATAGGTGGCGTAGGTATTGTAATGCTTTCCGAAGATTGCTCGCAGGATACGACGCAATCTGGCGTATCGGTGGAAGTCGAGAAGTAGGTGGCAGAATCATGGTATCTCTGCCACTGATCAGTATTATTTTTTGTGTTATGCACCGTTCCACGCACCTCCAACTACAACCACGGGTATGAAAAGTTTCTTTTTTGCTCCGTCAGGCATGTCGGCGGAAGCAAAGTTGAAAGCACGTGCGTCGGACTTGGCGGAGACCATAGCCTGGACCGTCATGTTGTCCAACACTCAGGCAAACTCAAATATGAGCGGATATGTGTCTGCAGTGCAAAGTGGATTCTCTGTTGGACCAACATTCCAGAACCAGCCAGGATTTCTATCATCAGAACCAAATCTTCACCAAGGAGTCGATCCAAATTCTCCTGCAGTTTTCCAACAAACTCTGCAAATCCTCCAAGAACGGATAGAGCGTCTTCGGAATCTTGCACGCGATACGTTAGCCGGAATGTGAGTGTGTCTTAGAAACGTGCGTTCTTTGTATGCTCAAGGGCTGTAGACAAAACGCCTACCATCCAGGCAACAGCCTGGTACAAAATCAAGGTAGGCCATGATAAGACTCCTGCAATTGTCCTTCATCCTTCTCATAGACTTTGTCAGCAAATCTTGGGACACTCAAAGAAGAGTTGGAAGAAATCTCGCAGTTGATGCTTCAGAGTGGTGTCGGTGCACTACCTCTGCTTCCTGGTCCCAGTGCGACTATGTCACCCCCGACGGAACAGCAACTGCTAAGAGAAGTCGATGACTCAATTCGTTCTGTGTTCGAACAAATGAAACGCCGTCAGGATAGCGCTTCCGTTGTTGCCAACCTTCTGGGAGCACCAGATCGCTCTTCGAAGTGATCGGTCGGGCTCCTTCAAGTTCGCATTTGTACCATCATGGGAAGCGATCAGTCGAAGATTTCGTAAGTCACTCACATGAATGTGCGTACTCATTTTTCAATATCCGATGACAATTTTCTTTTCGAACATCGCAAATTCTTCCATAGATTGTCTTATTCTCCTCTGGCTAACCTGTCTACTGGATTCCATGAGAATACTGACTTGATTCCTTAGTATCAAATGCGCCAGTATAAAACATCGCACCTGAAATGTTCCATCCCGACTCTTTGCCAACTGGGTTTTGAATGTAACTCCTGGAAACCTTCTTACCACTCAGATGCGATCCTGATCATTGACTCAATATCATTTGTTACCTTGTGGGTATCAATGATCAAGAAATATATGGACACGAATGCTCTGTGTGCTGGAGCACCCGAAGTTCTGACGAGACAGGAGTCCGGTCTTTAGAGTGCAGCGAAGGTTCATCATGAATGGTAAATCGGGGAGCAATGACTCTTTAGAAGCGAAAGTGCAAGGACACGTAAGGAAAACATTCAAAAGATCAACAATTCTAACGTCGTGGTCTCCTTTTTCTTGTCACCTAGCGAGTACCGATGGTGTAGGTCATTCACAATCACGGTGTACGTTCTGGAGAGATCCCAAGCGATGCACTATGGTTCTTTTACCAATCTCAACTGTCACTACAGAAAGCAACTTCTTTGCAAACGGTAAAAATTTGAAGCAGTACAACAAAAAGAATACAAAAGAGTTTTGTCACCATGCACGGTTTGCAAAGTCGGCCAAACTGTCCCGTGTCACTTGGACCTGATCCAAATATGTCAAACCAAGGATCCTCGCTGCTTTACGCGTGTCGAACTCAGCGGGTAACTTTGCTGTGTCTGCAAGGCCTGGATACCCAATAGCAAGCTTGGAATGCAAGGGAATTGGTAA